>OZ018319.1:214122921-214395421 GCA_963969495.1 Ceratothoa steindachneri
GGTGCTCATGTTGTATAAAGAGATAAGCCTGTGGCACCCAAATTGCATGGGAATTTAATTGGCCCAAGCGAGGAACCTCTACTAAATGGACGCTCGGTGGATCTACCAAAACTTAAAAATTGGCTTTTTGTGTAAATATGGATTAAAATATAACCACGTGTAATAAATAAAGTTACCAAAGAGAATTAGAAAAAGAAACACACACATATATATATATATATATATATATATATATATATATATATATATATATATATATATATATATATATAAGGGTGTTCCATTAAGACGGATCGAAGTTAGCAGTAAATAAAACAGTGGTTGGTGAAAATTTATTGATCTCACTATTGGATCATGTTATTTGAGTCATAGCAATTATGTGTGAAAAATAATATCGCCTAAATGTTCGGCAGGACACCTCCACTCGATGGTCAAAACTTTGATGACGTCTCTGCATCGTCGCTCCTCGATCTCGCCAATATGCCTTATTAACTCATCCTTCAGCTTTTGAATTGTTGTTGGCTTGTTGCCATAGACCTTTACTTTTGAGATGACTTCAAAGGAAGAAATCTAAAGGCTGCAAGTCTAACGATTGTGGTGGTCAATTGACCCCGCTGTTTTGAGAGATGATGCGACCTGGGAACTTCTCATTTAATAAAGCCATTGTTGCATTGGCTGTGTGGCATGTGGCGCCGTCCTGTTGTAACCACAAATCTTCGGCATCCATAGAATTCAATTCAGGCCATAAAAAGTTGGTTATCATGGCACGGTATCGCTCGCCTGTCACCATAACAGAATTCCCGTCATCATTTTCGAAAAAATACGCCCAATGATTCCGCTAGCAAAAAATGCACCCTAAACAATGACATTTTGTGGATGCAGTGGCTTTTCAACAATCTTCCTTGGATTTTCATCGGCCAAATGCGACAATTCTGCTTATTAACGAATCCGCCAAGATGAAAATGGGCTCCATCACTAAAGATGATTTTTTTTGCGAAAATCATCATCGCTTACTTTGCTCGTGCACCGAATTGACGAATGTACGGCGCTTAAAATGGTCAGCAGTCTTCAGTTCTTGTGTCAATTAAATTTTTTAAGCGTGTAGAGACAAATCTTTTGTCTGTATCTCTCTCTATCTCTCTCTTCTCTCTCTCTCTCTCTCTCTCTCTCTCTCTCTCTATATATATATATATATATATATATATATATATATATATTGTGCGCCGTCTCCAAGGGGCGTCACCTTGACTTGTCCGTGGGGAAGACCCTGTGATCTAATTTGTTCCGTTACTTACACCGCTTGGGTTGAGTTCTGACAGTTACCTACAAATTTCCCATGTCTCAGATTTATCTTATTTATAGGGAATCGCTTGTATCTTACAGTTCTTTTTAAAATCCTGTTGGTCAAAGGCTGTATTTGTTCAGTTTGCCTGGTGTCTCCTGTTGTGACCTTGGTGGATGATAATAATTCTCAGCACATGTATGTTTGTGTGCACGTGAGACTCATGACCCTTCATAGCTGCTTCCAGTGTGTGTATTTTCATGTGTTTCCGCGTGACCCAGACGACTCGCTTGCTTTATATATAAAGGGTGTTCCAATAACTTGGACTGATTTTAAATGTGAGTAAGTTTAAGTGTCTAATGTTTTTTCTTTTCTTTCAGATTTTACAACTTCAGTCTTTGGCAATTTCAACGAGGGAAAGATAACAATCGAACAACGTGTTAAAGTTATCGAAGCCTCCTATTACGAAAATGGACTTTCAAACAGAAAGACATTTTGGGCACTTCGCGATGTTTTTGGTCAACATAATCGACCGAACAACCGAGAGTGCAATTGGGAAAATTGTTCGTAAATTCAAACAAACGGGGTCGGTGGCAGATATGAAAACGCCATTGCGTGCTCGTTTATGCCGTTCAGCTGGAAACATTGCTGCAGTGCGCGAGAATGTGTCTGAAGATCCAAAAACCTCTATTCGTCATCGCGCGCAGGAATTTAACCTCTCCACAACAAAGGTTAAATTCCTGCGCGCGATGACGAATAGAGGTGTTTGGATCTTCAGACACATTCTCGCGCACTGCAGCAATGTTTCCAGCTGAACGGCATAAACGAGCACGCAATGGCGTTTTCATATCTGCCACCGACCCCGTTTGTTTGAATTTACGAACAATTTTCCCAATTGCACTCTCGGTTGTTCGGTCGATTATGTTGACCAAAAACATCGCGAAGTGCCCGAAATGTCTTCCTGTTTGAAAGTCCATTTTCGTAATAGGAGGCTTCGATAACTTTAACACGTTGTTTGATTGTTAATCTTTCCATCGTTGAAATTGCCAAAGACTGAAGTTGTAAAATCTGAAAGAAAAGAAAAAAAACATTAGACACTTAAACTTAACTCACATTTAAAATCAGTCCAAGTTATTGGAACACCCTTTATATATAAAGCAAGCGAGTCATCTGGGTCACGCGGAAACACATGAACATACACACACTGGAAGCAGCTATGAAAGGTCATGAGTCTCACGTGCACACAAACATACATGTGCTGAGAATTATTATCATCCACCAATGTCACAACAGGAGACACCAGGCAAACTGAACAAATACAGCCTTTGACCAACAGGATTTTAAAAAGAACTGTAAGATACAAGCGATTCTCTATAAATAAGATAAATCTGAGACATGGGAAATTTGTAGGTAACTGTCAGAACTCAACCCAAGCGGTGTAAGTAACGAACAAATTAGATCACAGGGTCTTCCTCACGGACAAGTCAAGGTAACGCCCCTTGGAGACGGCGCACAATATATATATATATTATATATATATATATATATATATATATATATATATATATATATATATATATATATATATATAGAGAGAGAGAGAGAGAGAGAGACAGTTCGGCATTTATTTCATTCGATCCTCAAATCAAAATTTCAGTAAAGATCAGTTCAATTAGAATCAGACAATAAGAGAGTCAATCAATCCCTTAGTAGCCTTATGAAACCCCGTTAACTCGCCTAAATCCTGATGTCTTTCGATTCCATACTTTGATAAAACTCGCAGACGTTTCCTCTTGCCCGTTCTAATAGGTTAATTAAAGAATAAAGATATTTTCTTTTGCCTCGTCCTTTCGAAGTCCTTTTCTAACCCAGATCACGAAGACACCTTCGTTAAACCCAGCCAACCCTGCATTCCCGCGTCTGGGTACCCGAGTTCGATTCCCGCTGAAACGTAGGTATCTCCCGCCAATTACAACGGGGCGCCGAGTCTCGTACGTCCGTACAGGCGCTTCATCCACATACATCATAGACCCTCTAGATAATTACAGCCCTTTTCTTTCATTCATTTCCTTCGCACTTACACCAGTAGTCGCTCATCAGGAGCCACATCAACATAAACAAAATAGATGTTATTTTATAATCTATATTTTTTTATTTATTTAACTATATAATATGTTCCGTGCATGCGCTAATGGTTTATGCTATGGGAGAATAGCTATAAATATCAGTATTATGAGTAATATTTTTAATTAAAAGGACGATAAAATTCGGATCAACTTAATTTACTTTTGTTACCCTTAAAGAGGCTAAATTCTTCTTTATTTTCCTTTTGCAAACTAGTTTATGATGGTTTCATACAATGAATGATTAATTACTCGATAGCTTAAATAAGAGTTGCTTTTCTAAGAAAACGCCACACTTTTTTATACTAACTAAAATTCAAGTCCAACAGAATAAGCGGTCTCTTTGCACATGTTCAGCAGGTCAATTAACCTATCATACCAAGTTTATTTAAAACTTGTATTTCTGCTTTTGCCTATTTGAATACAATATAATCTGGCCTTGACATTCCTTTATTTAAAATTAATAACTGTTCCTCTTCGGTTCGTCGGATAAATTAGGTTACTTTCAGCGCCCATTTTAGATGGTTAAATACAAACAACAAATTGATCTGAATAATTAAAGCACTTTTAGTTAGAAGTTTTGTAAGTGAAAACATAAAATCATACAATTTTACCCTTTTTATTGATGTTTTATGCATAATAATAGCAAGGAGGAATTTGTAAATAAAATTCCCCGTTATATGAATTGCCAAAGCGCTATTGGCTGAAAAATCACTATTGCTCTAATATGTTGTCATGGCAGCGAAGGGGTAAGTAGAGGATTCTTTACATAATCCTCCAAAGCTTCTACGGGATGATTACTAATGGTAATTTGGTGCAAAATTTGAATTAAATTGATATTAGGATATACAAACGAATGGTAAAATGCTCATCAAATTTTGCTTATCGTACTAAAATATTTCTATTTTTTGAAAGTAATTATTATATTACTATCATTTATATATATATATATATATATATATATATATATATAATATATATATATATTATATATATATATTATTTTATTATATTTTTATAATTCTAATTTTATAGCTTTGTCGTTGGTATCTATGAGGAATAATTAGGGATTGTGGGAAAACAGGCAACACAAACCATTTAGCTCATTCCTTTAGTTGTCAGCAAACTATTTGGTTCTTTCTTTTAGTTGTTAACAACCGCAATGATTCTAAAGTTTCATTTTCGCCTTCGAAAATATGCCCTGGCTTTTCATATTTTTATCAAGTTTCTTTTTAATTTAATCAGCTGGAAGGTGCAAGAATTGGGTCGGGAAAGCATTCCAACGATTTGTTATCTTATAAGTGAAAAAGTTCGCCGCACCATTCGAATGAAAATGCTTACCTTCCAGTGAGAAGCTGAGACTCCTGGTGACACCGAAATTTTGGACTCTAGATATCCTCTGGGTTTGCATAAAACCATCGAGAATTTTAGATATCCCAATTTACCATGCAGGCGTTTAGTCGCCCAAAATGATAGTCCATGTTCTGTTAGTCGTATCTAAATCTAAGTATCTTTCCTTCTGAGACTAGAGATTGTAATGTGATGATGTTAAAACAGGCGATTCTGCTTGAACCGAGTCTTTTCGTGCTTAATGAACCAAATTGATTAAATCAAAATAGTCGAATCTCAAGGACACGAGTTCAGTGGTTCATATCTCCCAACATAGTGGCACTTTTTCTTTTCCGACTGGCTTTTTTTCTTCCCACATCTTCTGGCTTTAGGACCATCTTAGTTGCAGTATATCACACACGTTTCAGCATTGCCATACCCTTTCCAACATGTGAATATTATCGAATGCGTTTATATATTTTTTAAATAAAGTCAGAATCTTCTGTCTGTGTCACCCAATTACAATTACTCGTTCGTTTCATTTTGAGTTTCCAAATGCGGCCGTATCCGTTAGTCCTTCCAGTTGGAGCGGGTGTCCACTAGATATCAACCCCAAAACAAAATTAAATAATTTGAAATGATTTAAATCTACATAAAAATACGCATATCATTAGAAAAAAAGAGTATTTCAAGTTATATATGAATATGTTAATTTATGTTGCAACATGAATACCCCAGAATTAACGGGGATGAATTACGTGCCGCATTCAAGAATTGATCGGATTTAACGTTTCGGATACAAAGCTAACGAGAGAGAGGGAATGAACTAAATGTAATGAGATCATTTAAATTATCGATAAATGAAAACAATCATATTAAAGCCGATTTTTTCCTTTCTAATGGTTTTCTTTTGTCGAATTAAATCTTTACAAATTATTAATCTTTGTTTTGTGTCTCATATTTAATGGATACCTTGGTCACTCATCTTGCCCAAGGCTTTAATGAGGTTTCAGTTCCCCGTCTTTTAGCCGTTTATCTTCTGATAGCCCTTGAAAAGGGGTACTTTGTTGCAAGCAGGAGAGTTGTGCACCATTTTAGGCGCCCCAAGCAATCTCCTCCTTAGACTATTCTGTCTTTTAAATTTTTTTAAAACTCAGTGTTCCTGGGAGCCTCGAATGTGCCCCAACCGCCCTCAACATTTAAAGTTAATTAATTACTCCCCCACCCCTCCTTTCTGAATCGTAGAAGAGATCCCCCAATCGGATAATGAAATTAACATAAAAATCAGAATGTCAATTTCTGGTAAGCCCGAGGTCACCATGGGCCAATTTTCGTTAGAAGAAGAGTGCAGACAGAACGGAAGTGCTGTGTTATCCCCCAGTGAGTAGGGAACTCTTCGTGACCCAAGGGAAGGCCACCCGTTTCGCATCAAGGGAGTGTGGAATGATAGCACATTTGGTAGGTTCCGGGAAGGAAGAGGGATATGTTGTGTGTGCCAAGAGAAGCGACATTTGTGATTGACCATGCGTGTGATGACATACGTGATCGGAGATGTCTGCACGCCTGCCTCAGACTCGACGCACAGCTTGCCTGGCGGCTACTCCGTACAAGTACCGAAGTTTTACGTCCGTTCTCATTGGGATTGCACCCGAAACCCAGAAGAAAAATTCCAACGCCTTATCCATTGGGTAGGCTTAGATATGCAGTCCGCAAGATCACCTTTATCAGTAAGCAGGATTTATCGCCTTTGTGATTAATAAGGGTACTGTATTGTAAGGGCGATGCCGTGCGCCGATTCTACAGGGTGTGTAAAATGGTTGAAGATAGAGGATATTTTTTTCTTTCAGTTCTCTTAATATCGATTGTTCTTCACACCGACTCGATTTTTATCTTGAAGCCTGTTTTCTCTATCTAACTTCATCCATATCCAATTCACCTCTGAGGTCGGAATATTCAATCATACATCCACCGCATAGGCCTACCTTTTTTGAGTTTTCAATCGTACAACCACTACGCGGGCTCATTCTTGTTCAAATTTCTACCATATTTTCAGTACACGGGCCCTCCCTTACATAACCTCCAAACATAAAACCACCACATGGGCCTGCACTTGTGCAGTCTTCAATCATTCATTCACAGGCACTCACACATCACCTACGGGGCCTGGTATTGCTTAGCTCTTTCGTAAAGCCACCACACGGGTGACTCTTGCATACACTGCGAGGGCTTACTCTTCCTTAATCTTCAATCGTACATCCACCATACGGGCCAAGTCTTACGCAGTCTTCACTCAAACATCCACCACACTGACCCACTCTTGCGATTCCTTTAAGCATACATGCTTCCTATGGCTCTGCTCTTGCTCAACCTTTAATTACTTCCAGAGCACGAGTTCACTCTTACACAGTCTTCAAATATACATCACCTACACGAGCCATCTCTTACGTAATTTTCAATTTTGCATCCACCGCACTGGGGCAGTCTTCAATCATACATGCACTACAATGGACCATTTTGCAATCTTTATTCATACATTCATCGCACTACTTGAACGTGTGCATGTATATATTTGCACCATATATATATATATATATATATATATATATATATATATATATATATATATATATATATATATATATATATAGGGTGTTGTTCGAAAAGTCACGCACCATTGGAGAATTAGGTTAGTTTCTCTTTTGGTGCGTCACTTTTCGGACACACTGTATTTTCGGCTAGATATTAATCCACAACCAAAGTTTTATCATCAACAAAGTTGCCATTTTATTCTTTATTTCAATAGTGACACTCGTGTCGATGATGTGTCAGCAAACGTAATATCTCGGGACGGTATGGCGCGTTGCCAAGGCGACCGCGGTGACATCAGAGCCAACAAACATTATATTTCGGGTAAAAAATTATAAATTACCTCAATCTTTTGTTGCACTGGTCTATACTTTGGTTGTGGTTTAATATATAGCCGAAAATACAGTGTGTACGAAAAGTGACCTACCATAGGAGAAACTTAGCTAATTCTCCTATGGTCGGTGACTTTTAGAACACCATATATATATATATATATGCAATGGTGCAATTATAGTTGTAACCAAGTAAGCGCTTTATCACGCCCTCGGAAGGAGCTCTTATTACAGTCACGAGAGGATATCGTATAACCTCCTGTTACCTAAAAAAAATTGCTAACCTCGTTAAACTTTGTGTTATGGAAAATGATTTCAATAGTGACTTAAGCTTCGTCCGTCAAAAACTTGGCCTCAGCATGGGAAACCCTTTATTGCTTATTCTTTGCAATTTGTTTACGGAACATTTTGAGGTGTCTCTACTTCCCTCTGTTATCCTCTCCTCAGATTTTGTATTGTACAGGTATGTCGATGACGTAATATCGATGCAGCCCTTAAACCATCTGGACTCTTTTGATAATTTCTTAAACAATCTTAATAACCTTGATCCTACCATAAATTTTAATGTTGAATGGGAAAATAATAATTGTTTATTTTTCTCGATGTTAAAATATAAGAGTTAATGATCGAACTACTTTTACTGTCTACCATAAACCGACCAATTCTAATTCCTACATTTATTTTTATTCATGTCGTGATGTTAAGATAAAAAGAGGTCATTGCATGTCTATGTTTTTTAAGGGCTTTGATACTTTGCTGTTGACGTTGTGTTTCGTGTGCCTCTCTTCTTCTGGCCTCGCAACTATGGCTATGGCGCCAATGACGCTCCGTCGGTAGATGGGGCACAACGTCAAGGTGATCAGGCAGTCGGTGCAACAGAATCTTTCTTGGTGAGAAAGGACTGCCTGTAGTTTGGTACATGGTGCAATCTGACGTTCAATGGTGATTTTTGCAAGGGGTTCAATCGTGGAAGAGAGCGTGCGATCCTAAGTGAATCAAATCAATTCAACATAATTTGTTTGCCCGTCTTCGAAACCCGGTATGACACAGTGGCGGAAAGCGAAAGGAGCTGTATGGATTTAGCTTTATTCAAAATACAGTATTTTCTCAGAATGCCTTAATCTAAAGCTTACAATGGTTTTTATATCGGGAAGGAAGTGGCTCGCCTCCAAAGGGGTTTACCAATAGGATATTTCTTAAGAAACGGCTATGGACTAGTTTAATGGAAGGCTTCCG
This sequence comes from Ceratothoa steindachneri, assembly GCA_963969495.1. Lineage (NCBI taxonomy): Eukaryota > Metazoa > Arthropoda > Malacostraca > Isopoda > Cymothoidae > Ceratothoa > Ceratothoa steindachneri. The sequence continues at coordinate 214,131,810 of OZ018319.1, forward strand.
ATCCTATATTACGTTGGAAGAGTTGTCTGTCACAAGTATTTAAGTGCATCTACCAATGTTAACATAAAAAGGGCAGGTTGCTTTCCAATTCTGCCTGTTTATTTACTAATTTTTACGACCAGTGGGCGGGCTTACAACCTATCTTAGAAGTGGGTGGCACCGATGAATAGAAAAGGATTTTTTTTATAGTATCACAGATTCCTAAGCATTTTTATCAGCAGTGTTTTCGTTATTTTGTTTACATGATTATTGCAGCAATACGATCGAGAAAGGTCGAAAGGTTAATTAAAAAATTTATTAAACCTGAGAATGGGATATTGAGAACATCTGAGCTTTTAGCATTGTTTCGGTTATGGCGCGGTAGACGGCGAAAATTTGCTGTTGTATGTCTATGGTCAAATAATCAATTACAAAGTTGGATTATACATGAGACTGGGATAAACACAGCTGAGCTTTGAAAACAAAATGTAACCTTTATGACTGCTAAGAGTTTCATTCGTATTCGTCTATCTATTATCTATCGATCTATCTGTCTATTGAATTATATGCAAATGTGTTTTCTAAGTATGGAAGTGAGAGGAGGGCTTTCCGTTTCATATAACTATACTATAGTTACTTTCCTATAATATACTTACTTTCATTGCGCTCCATGTTCTTTTGTCCGATGAAATAACATTCACAGCATTCACACGCTTTATAGAATTGAAAGAGCCCCCTCCCATTAACGAAAGCTTATCCAAAGCCAGATAAAACTTTTATTACACCAGAAGAAGAAATTCTGATGTTAACAGAAATTGTTCATCCCTTGCATTTTCTCCGTTACTGAAGGGATTACAGAGTTTCATTTGTCCTAACCGTACCACTTTCAAATACCCTTCCACTATTAAAAAAATAGTTCACTTCAACTAAACCAAAAGAGAAAAATAATGAAGCAGGGGTCTACTCTATTTGAGGTAAAGGCATTAATTGACCTCTGTTTTACGTAGACGAGACAGGGAAAGATTTAGAAAAGAGGATTTATACTTAGAAAACACATTTGCATATAATTTAATAGAGAGATAGATCGATAGATAATAGATAGACGGATACGAATGAAACTCTTAGCAGTTAGAAAGGTTACATTTTGTTTTCAAAGCTCAGCTGAGTTTATCCCAGTCTCATGTATAACCCAACTTTGTAATTGATTATTTGACCATAGACGATACAACAGCAAATTTTCGCGATGTTAGGTGTGCAAGCGATGCCTCAAGTATCTTTACACATACCAATAATATTAACCATGCAATAGATTTCTCCCAGGTTCAAATAATAATTTACCCGTATACGAATTTTCGTAAAATAAAAGTTATTGAATTCACATTAATTAGAGAAATCCCGAATTACAACCTCTCGGATTGGCAATTTAAATGCAGCCCCTTCATCCAAAATTTAATCTTAAAAGATATTCTCTATGACGTGAAATTTGCACTCGCTGATTAGGAACGTTGATCTGATTCCTTGTAGTTATTTTATGTTTGGTGAGTCTGTATCTATTCTGAGTATACGACTGAACATGGCATGATAAACTCCATGCCGAAAATATATATGAAAAAAGCTCACAGAGTGCACGTGAGTCAAAGTTATGCAGATACACCCACAAAGGAAAAGTGAAAAACGATTCCGAGCGCTTTCGTCTTTATTTTTAAAGACCTTTTCAAGGAATGAACAGGAGGTTCGTGTTCTTTCCTTTAAAAGGTCTTTAAGAATAAAGACGAAAGCGCTCGGAATCGTTTTTCACTTTTCATTTGTGGGTGCATATATATATATATATATATATATATATATATATATATATATATATATATATATATATATATCCAAAAAACTGCAAGAAACAGAAAAACAGGATAATCTTTCTTCGGAAAAAGTTATTTCCTAATTCGAAAAATTCCTTACAGGAGTGGGATTCGAACCGTGCACACTGAGGCAGCGAGCAACCGCTTTGATCTCAATTAAACCGTTTCTTAGACGACTCGGCTACGCGGAAGACAAAAATCTTTCGAATAAACAAGCTTTTAAGGCACGCTTCGCAAGTTCGATCGGGGACTATGAAAGAGAGAGAGATAGAGAGAGAGAGAGATAGAGAGAAAAAAAATTAATTAGGAATTTAAAGGACAAAGGAGAAATTGAGGTAAACAAGCGGCGAATATACAATGTATAAATATTTCATGAGCGCGAAAGAGTAATGAAATGAATCCAACAAACCGCAAGAAACAGAAAAACATGATCATTTTTCTTCGGAAAAAGTTATTTCCTAATTTGAAAAAATCTGTACATGAGTGGGATTCTGGCACCGTAATGTGACGTTGGCAGCATCTTTTGACATCTGTAAAGCCTGCAGCACTACTCACCGCTCCTGTCATCCATAGTTTGCTTTGTTCTGCACTTCGTCGATTCTTACTGACTTTCATCTTCCATTTCTTATGTGACGGTTCCTTCCGAGTGAGTGTCGGATCTTCATACACTTGCCTTTATCACAGAAGGAGGGCGTTCCCCAGAATTTCCTCCTAAGCGTCCAAATCTTCCCCTTTGTGACTTTCTGATGAACACGTTCATCTCCTGTCTTCTCCGTCTCATTAGCACCACACATTAGGCTGATGACCTGTTGATCTACTGCAGGGATAAGTTTCTTCCCATGGCTGTCAGACGGATCCCTCTCGCCATTACTGCGATAGTCAAGTTGGCTGCGTTTCAAGAATTCTCAGCCCCTCCCCCCTGTCCGCCCAATGTCTTACTTCGCCCCATCTACCACCAATATGTCTAATTATTCTGTGAGTTTTCCAGGCCTCTATTGTTCCATCAGAGGGCTCTCATGGAAGCTTCACGTCTTCCACCTCATTGGACTACCCGATCCACTCACCCTTTTGAGTCATATGTCCCATAATACATGAGGCGATTACCTTCGCACTTTGCTCCACCTCTACAGTACCTTTGTTTCGTCCAAACTCGATTTTGACTGTGTTCTACAACTTTGCATCGCCCTCCGTCGTCCCGAGCCAATTCTTAACCGGGGCATTCGACTGGGTCCAGGGGCTTATCGCTCTTCTACACTAGTCACTAGCCATCCTCCGTACGGAATCAAACCCCCTTTCTTACCGGATAGGCGTTTATTCCTGTTTGCAAAGACTTCTTTCCTTCCGCAGGATGCCCTCATCAATGGTTTTCCCACGTGTTCATCGGCGCTTTGACTGAAGACGAGTGGCATCTTCCAATGATAGTGGCAAGACTCTTCCATGCCATCTAATTCCATCTGTCCCCAGTCGATTTGATTTCATTTGCGGGCGTTCCTCCGGAGATGATTTCCCTGACAAGAATCTGCAAGTGCCTCTTGCCAGGATGAAAGTCCTTGAAGCAGGCTGTGGTTCTATCTAGTTCCGTAGCCATACGTTTGCCTCTCTTGGTGGCAAACTCCACACCTCACCAAACTTCACCGTATTAAGCCCCTCGGTTACTTGGACTTATTTTTCCACCGATCCAACCAAAAAGAAGTGGTACTGGCCCGCCTCCGGTTTGGTCACACAAGACTAACCCACGAATACCTTACGTCACGCTGATCTCCCTCCTACCTGTATCACCTGCCTAATCACACTCACTGTATCTCACGTGTCTGTTAAATGTCCCATGTACTTCATCCCCCTTCTTTTACTCTTTTACCCCCGTGACTTCACTGCAGACCACTTGCCTTTAATCTTGTATCAATGCTCCTGGTTCTCCCTCAATAATTAACCTGTTCTACCCTCTCTCTGCAACTCGCCTTCTCCCTTTGACACAATTGCTTTTTGTTCTCCTCCTGCCCCCAAAGTATAACCTTTTCCTACACCTTGATACTGATGTGTGCGTAGAAAACGTGTGCGTAGGATACGTGTGCGTCATTAGCCGGTAATCCTTCTTATCCCATGGAAAGAAAAGAGCGAAAAGCAACGAGGGGCCGCGCAAAGGTTTGTAAAAGAGAAATCCGTAAAGAAAATAGTAAGGTCAGAGAAAATTAAAAAAAATGAATGGAATATATATTGAGTGCCCCACATAAAGTTCTTATTTTTTGACTAATCATTTATCAGAAAACTGTGGAAATACAGGGGGCGTTAATTTGTGGTCTAACTTCGATATAAACGAAAATAATATAGAGTTAATTTCAACAAAAATTACATGTTAAGGACTTAAAGGATTGTATATTTATTTTATTCAATGAAATCGCCGTCGGACTTAACCATGGCCTTCAAGCGGCGTCGAAATCTGCTAGAGGCCTGCTTGACGATTCCCTGTTTAATTGGGTAAAAACTGTGGTTATCCTGGACCTAAGTTCTACCTTGGTAATACACGGAGACGTCTTGGCTTATCTCTCAACCATGCCCCACACACAATAGTACAAGGGGATGAAACCTGGGGAGTTAGAATGCCAGATTTTCGGAATGATGTGGTCAAAGAAAGTGTATGACAGCCAAGACTGTATCCTTCTGCTTGTGTGGCATGTTACAGTCCTGCCGGCACATGCACGGCCTCCCAGGGACCACCTCATGAATCCAAGACAGCACAAACTTCTTCAAGCGAATGATGTAGCCCTACGGGAAGTTAAAACGGGGGCATAACGTGGCCTCGCTAGTGACCAGCCTCAACAACATGATGTGGACTGAGAACTTGTCCTTCATGACTTTCGGAACATCTTTTGGAGACACAACAAGCCAAGCCAGAGGTTTTTCTTGTCTGAGAACCAAAGAAAAGGGATAAAATGTCAAGATATCTAAGTAATCAAGAGGAAACGAGTAAATAAACATTTCACTTCTCAGCATAGATTTCTCAAAAGACGGAAGTCTACGGAACACCTTAGTAAACACAAAGTTCAACCAAAGGAAATTGTAACATCTGTAAAATCGGGTCATAGAATAGCTTGATTAGCTGGAGGATGTAAGTAAATAGTGATACACAGCCGTTCAAAACTCCACCCTTAGGGGGTGGAACTAATGAGCCTCGACGACAGATTTGTCCCGGATTCGAATCTATGCCACGCCCCCATGGAAATGAAACTGTATAATATATAGGCGAGCAATGAGAGGAATAGAGAGTTAAGAATTATAATTGTCATTAAGTATTATCATACTCGTATTAGTGTTTACGGAACCCCTTTTAAATTCACTAAGTTTTGTCGTTCCAGAATTTAATACCGAGCGTTGAATATATACAGACTGCCAGTCGCCCGCAAAGTAACTTCGTGACATGCCACTTGCCCCGTTAATAGGCCAAAAGTAGAATAAAGTATATTTTTCTAAGGTCCTTCTTTACCTCGATTTACCCTGAAACCTTCGGTAACCCCAGCCAAAATAGAAAAACAGTGAAGAAATCATCTATGGAGACAGATACTTAATTCCCATTCATATAAATTGGTTACCCATAAATTGGTAATTCTCCTCCGGTACACCCCTATAAATTGGTGACTATCATAATTGGTAACCCCATAATTAAAGGAAATTTATAGAACATTATTCTACATAAAGAGAGAGAGAGAGAGAGAGAGAGAGAGAGAGAGAGAGAGAGAGAGAGAGAGAGAGAGAGAAATTAGAACATCCTTCGGAAACCTCAATTTTAGTATGTTAATCAAAGCCAGAACCACGAATCGGAACAGTGTACAATTGGGAACGTTTCTAACATTAGTTATTTTCATCTTCAGCTTATAATGGAGTAAAACAATATGATTAACGAACAAGCAAGCGTAGAATGTATAAAGAAATCAATGAGAAAAAATATATGTATTAATGAATAACAATAAATTTAAAGTTTGGTAAATTTTAGAGAAAACAATGCAAAAATGACAAAGAAAACACTGTAAGAATTACAAAACAAAACTAAGACACAACGTTAAAATTAGAAATAAATAAAGACTTACCAACTTGAGAGAAGGACAGGAACCGAATGATTTAAGAAATGTAAAATTAATCGGATAAACATGGACAGTAGTCTGAAATAACTGAAATCATATTAAGTGGATTGTTAAGAGATTGCAGGCAAAGATCAATTAGCAATCAAACTAAAATTAAAAATATTTGAATAAAGAAATATGGAGTAGTGTTGAAGACTGACTAGAATTTAATTTTGGATTTAACATTTGGAAAAATATTGATTTCAAAACGTTGAGTTCGACGGATTTATCCGCAGAACCTAAAAGCTCAAAATTTGGAGGGGACAATGACGAGGGCAAGAATCCAAATGATTCCTTATTGAAGAGAATTCCAGTTTAGCAATGGGTCTGTCTCTATAGTGAGAAACTCCCTTATGGTTGCAGATCCTCAGCTTCAATTGTAGTGTAGTTTTACCTACGTAGCGAGTTTGGCAACTCGCACACATAAATAGATAGACAAGCGAGGACGTGAGTAGCAAGGGTAGATAATCTCTCCTTATGAGTCAAGTAGGTTTTAAGAGATTATTAATCAGGCTACAGTAAAATTTGATTTGCGGATAAGCTTTAGATAATAACTGTCTAAGATAAGTTTGTAAGTATGTGAGCCGATGTCGGGTATTTTGACACACATTTTCTGTTTTGGTGCATTAAATTTCACGGCAGGAATAACATGTATTTTAGTTAGGAAAATTTTAATTAATTTTTCAAGTAATGATGCTGGGAATAAATTAAATTTACAAAATTGTCTGAGATAAAATATGTCGTTATGAAAATAATTCCAGTCAGAGCATATTCTAAACGCACGGTTTATTCTATAGCTTTCTTATGATATTTTGAAGCAGTTTGTTAAACACGAGAAATAATTAGTGCCAAGAGGAGGGCAGGTGCGTTTTCTATATACTGAATTGGAAATTTTGTTATCTGACCGGGTAATCATAATATCCAGAAATGAAAGAGAGTTGTTAGTTTCATGCTCAAGTGTAAATTTGATGTTCTGATGTTGTGAATTTATGTAGTTTTGATTCTGGGAAGCATGACTCTTATTTTTAAAAAGAAACTAAACAATCGTCGATGTATCTTTTATAAAGTATAGGTTCAAACTGTTGTGGGCAATTGGACATCCAGTCCTGTTTGAATTTATACAGAAAAGCATTTTCAAACGATGGACCCAGAGGTGAACCTATTGCCATTCCATCACTTTGTCTATAAAGGCTGTTATTAAAAATAAATATTGTGTCTTCAACAGCAAGTTTAAGGAGCATAGAGAAATCAGGTTTATTCAGACCAATAACTCGGTAATTAGTGTCAAAAAGTGAATCTCATATTTTATTACAAGTTTCAGGAACAGGGATATTGGTAAATAGTGACTCAACATCGAAACTAGTCATGTGATACTGGGAAAATCTAGAGGAACTAATTAAAATCTACAAATTCAAATGAATCGCGTATAGTAAACCCATTTTTAGTAAGAAGATTTATAACAGGTACCAAAACTTTACAAAGATACATAGGTGTACCAATTAATGCTGGAAATATATGTAGTTTTGAAACTAGGAAGCATGACTCTTATTTTTAAAATTGACAGAAGCATGACTCTTATTTTTAAAATTGACAGAAGCATGACTCTTATTTTTTAAAATTGACAGAAGCATGACTCTTATTTTTAAAATTGACAGAAGCATGACTCTTATTTTTAAAATTGACAGAAGCATGACTCTTATTTTTAAAATTGACAGAAGCATGACTCTTATTTTTAAAATTAACAGAAGCATGACTCTTATTTTTAAAATTGACAGAAGCATGACTCTTATTTTTAAAATTGACAGAAGCATGACTCTTATTTTTTTAATTGACAGAAGCATGACTCTTATTTTTAAAATTGACAGAAGCATGACTCTTATTTTTAAAATTGACAGAAGCATGACTCTTATTTTTAAAATTGACAGAAGCATGACTCTCATTTCTAAAAAAAGATATAATATAAACATTGGATGAACTCGATAAAATTGACACAAGCGTAGCCTATGCCTGGCATAAACTCGGTCTAACAGAGACGTTTTTTAAGAGATGATTTTTTGGGGGGTAAATTGTGAGAAAAGTATGAATGAGACAAGGCTTTGGTGCAAATTGTTTTACAGTATCATTTGAAATAGGCTCACGGGTTATTAAGGTAGATGGAAGAAGAAAACTTGGAGGAGGAGGGGGGAGCAGTCAATATAGCCTCTTCTTCCTGTAAGCTAGGTTTTGGAGGGCTCTCCTCATGCGGGCATTAATGCCTGGAAAGGACCAAATCATCCAAATGTCAGCTACACTATGGGATGGAGGAAACGGAGTGCGAACAGGTGTAGATCAGAGTGGTAGGAGGGAAGAGGGAGTTGCAGTGGTTTTGAATGAGAAGTAACGGAGTGCATTGGTGTGGTATAAATGTGTGATCTCGAGAATTATGTGGTGGAAGTTGAGAATTGTAAGGGTGAAACAGTGCGCGGTTGTGGTGTCTGACCCCCTAGTAATAAAATTGCCCCATCCATCCCTCGCATACACCCACCGAGTGAAATGCGCATAAAAATCAGAATGACACTGGCGAGTATGAAGGCACCGGGGGATGGTACTCTTTAGAGGATGTGGGGGTAGGTATTGTCCTTTGATGCCAACCAGCTAACCCAGTGGACTCGGCTTTGGATTTCTGACGTCGAGGCAAGGATTCGATCCCCTTTGTGTCACGGGCACTTTGGTTAGGTTAGGTTAGGAGAGAGTACGACTTTGCTACGCCGTGAAGGCGGGAAGGGAAATGATAGTGGTGTTATGATTGTTACCTCCGCGGGGGGGGGGATTATCAGCATATTCGCCACGTGGACGGCCAACTCTAGAGACAGCTGAAAGTGCTGGGATTGATCCCGCGCCTTGGTGCTAGAAGTCCTAGTGATATGAACTAGGCTAGGAATACCTCCTGCATGGATCCTGGAATCATCGAAGTGGAGGTGAGAAAGAGTATTGATTGACAGTTGGGGGACGACGTATTAGTTGTTATTAAAACTAAGAAACGAAAACCAACGAGGGCATCTCCGCCAGAAAATTTGTAAAGGAAGTGATGAAAATGGGTAGAAGTGAAAATGTGGGAAAGAGACATATATAAGTATCGCAGATCCACATACGGAAGGGTTAGTGCCTGCAGGGCACGCAAGACCCTAGCTGTCAGCTGCAGCTTCGTTGCCTTACTACGCTTACCACACACTTGTTGGGGTTGGATGATATGAATGAAAGAGAGAGAGGATGGTTTCTGTGCTGAAAGAAACCTGTGTTTGGCAAACAAGTTCTTTCAGCACAAGACCGTTGATAAAAGAGAGAGAGAGAGAGAGAGAGAGAGAGAGAGAGAGAGAGAGGACGTAAGATTGATTTGTTCGTCTTAAGAAAGAATATGTTGTGGGGGTGTATTTGAGGTGAAATATGTGAGGGGTATGAATATGGGACTATGCAACTACGTGATTGTGTTATGCAAAGGTGTGGATGAGAAGATGTGAGGGGTATGAATATGAGACAATTCAACCACATGATTGTGTTCTGCAAGAGTGTGGATGAGAAGATGTGAGAGCATGAATATGGGACCATTCAACTACATGATTGTGCTGTGCAACGGTGTGGATGAGAAGATGTGTGAGGAATGAGGAAAAGAAGAAAGAATCCAAAGGCTCTAGCAGTAGGAGAGTAGAGGTAATGCGATTTTTTTAAAGCGCCCATAACTCGCCGAAGATAATGTAGGCTAGTCTTAGACTACAATAAAACAAAAACAACAACAAAACAAGTCCCTCCCTCCCAAAACAAACATAAACCATCAAAATCAACAAAAAAGATGCCCCTCCTTGGAAGAAGCGCCCCCCCGGCTCCTGATCATTCATCCAACACCAAGAGATTCAAATAAAATGAAGTAGGCCAACCTCCTCCAAAAAGTAGGGTAATCCACTGTTAGTAGTGCACGAACTCGTCCCGAGTACAAGGGCAAAGCGGTAGCGAAGCTCCCCCAGACGGACACAACAAAAAGGAATTAATGCGAGAAAAAGAAATAAAAAAATGTGGAAGAAATTTAACTAAAAGATAGTGTGTAATGAAAAGACTGTGTGTAGGCGTGTTAGAAGCGGAATGAGAAAGCAGAATGCTGTACGGTGGAATATCGATATTAATTGCGTAGTGGAGAACAGAAGGGAAGCATACTTACTGATGCTTAGTAATGGAAAGGAGTATGTTTGGGAGCTGCGGCTGAATGTATACAAGGAGGCAAAAAAGAGTGAAGCGAGTGATTATTCAGATTAAGAAGAAAGAAAAGGGAGGATTTGGATGAATTTATTCTGGAGGGAAGTGATCAAGGTGTGAACCGTCGTGTTACAATTAAACTAGTACAATGTTTAAGTATCTATGATGTAAAGTGAGTGAGAGTGGTACAAATGAAGCAGATTGTGACCACGAGGTTTGGTAAAAGGTTTCAAGGATGATCAGAGCGTTAGTGATGGGCAATTATTTGAGTATGGCATGTGCCAGGAAGCCGCGGGAGAGGTTACTAATGCTGCCAATGTTGGTGTACAGTAAGAGAAGGGATGTTGTAGAGCAGGGGTCGGTAAAGTATGGCCTGCCGATGCTCAACATATGTCCCCCGACCGTTGGGAATATAAATAAAATTAAATAATAAATTGCAAGATATATAAAAACCTAACTCTTCGCCTGATTGATATTACGGGGATGCTTTTAGGCGCGATGATTGCTATCAAAGCTCGAGTCGGAAGCGTAACTCCAAATTTGTGCTAGGACCGTAGAGGTTCCATAACACCGTTTCTCCAGATGTTTAGATCCGAAAAAAATATTAAGAATTTAACATTAGTTAATTTTTTCTACCAATATATTTTAAAAGCTTTTTATCATTTATCTTGCAGCAATCTGTTTTAAGGTCGATTTCTCACTCAATCATTTGGGGGTTTTTTTTTTTACTAAAGGGTCTTTCAACAAGGACGCTCGAGCTTTGTCAGGCGATAGTGGCCATGGAAGGCTATAGCGTTAAAAAGCATGTGCAAATCATCAAATGTGTGTTCGCTGATTGGGCTCTAGAGCAATTGGAAGTTACCCCAAATTTCCCCCAAAAAATCATCTTCAGCGACGAGGCCCATTTTTGGATGAATGGATTTGTGAACAAGCAAAATTGTCGGATTTGTGACCAAAAAAATCCATGAGATGCACCAGCACCAATTGCATCTCAACAAAGTCACTGTTTGGTGCGGATTTTGGTCTAACGGAATCATCGCTCCGTATTTTTTTGAGAACGAAAATGGGATTGCCATAACCGTCAACAGCGAGACCTACAGATCAATGATAAGCAACTTCTTGTGGCCTCAACTGGATTATATGCCTGATATGGATACTGACGACATGTGGTTCCAACAGGACGGCGCTATGTGCCACACTGCGCACGCTACGATAGACATTTTGCACAACGATTTCAGGGCATGGTCATCTCACGCGGCGGAGACGTCAACTGGCCACCGAGATCATGCGATTTAACGCCATTAGATAACTTTCTTTGGGGCTACCTTAAATCGCAGGTCTATGCGAATAATCTGCAAACAGTCGATGTCCTCAAAGTCAACATAACGAACACCATCCAGAAAATTCAGCCAGATTTATGCGACGAAGTCATCGAAAATTGGGCCTCCCGAATACGTTCCACCAAACGAAGCCGCGGCGGACATTTAAAGGACGCCATATTCCACACTTAATGCCATAAAATCTACTCTCAAATTTAAAATAAATTGAGTGCATAAATCACACACAACTTGCTTTATTTACATTTAAAAATCGAACGACCTTATTGAAAGGTCGCTCAAAATGAAGATAACCATGTGTGATGAAAAAACCCAAAATTATAAATTAAAAAATCAATTAAATTATAAATAACTTTTGTAAAATGAAAAAAAGCTTTTCGAGTATTATGTGCGGACTATGTGGCTATTCTCCAAGCCTTTAATTTGAAGCGTCGCTATGAGACGAAACATGGTAAAACGTAAAAAATTATTATCGAAAAAAAAAAGAAAAAAAAAAGAAATTTAAGGATGTAATAAATGCTTTAGGAAAGCAAATAAAAAAACAAAAGAATTTTTCTATCATTTTAAAATCAGATGTTCAACTTAACAAAGTGATTTACATAAACCATAAAATAACAAAAAAAAATCAAATAATTTCTGATGGTGGATTTATGAAAGTGGCTGGTTGATAGCTTATTATTCACATGTCCTGAAAAAAACTATTCAACTCTAGAAATTGTTGATGTCGATTTAGCGTGAGTCCTATCACTTTTTGTGTCCTACCTTTGCATATATCTGTATTAGGGTAAACATGAAAAATTAGATTAGTCATTTTTTTATATAAAAATAAGTTTACTTTTAAAAATCTGCTTTAAAAATGATCTTTTAACCAAAATGATGTTTAAGCGTTTATTTATTTTGGCATTGACTGTTGACGTTTTTGGTCGTACTCTTTAATATTATATATTAAAAAAAATGATGAATAAAGATGTATTTGCGAGAATTCTACGGTAACATTGTTTCGAGTGAAAGTGTTGTGAATAGCTTCGTAAGTGAAATAGGTTTACTGAAAGATTTAAATATTTGTCAAAATTGTAATGGAACTGTTGTACTTACTACTACAAATATATCAAGGAAAGGATCGGCAAGTATGGAGATGCAGGAGAAAGGGTTGTCAAGCTGTCTGTTCCGTGAGAAGAGACAATAATTCCTTTTTATTTAGAGACTAGGCAATAACTTTGCCACTTTTCCCTACGGAGGGAAGCTTGCGCTTCGATACTAAGATTAAAATTTAAAATCTAAAAAAAAAAGCAGCCATGGTTAAATTTCTAAAAAAAAAAGCAGCCATGGTTAAATTTTTATAAATTTTCTGAACTTCGCCAATTATAATAATTTTAAAAAGGAACTCTAAACTAAATTTCTCCCCTTTTAAAATATCACGTTGCTAAAATATAAAGTTATAGAAGAAGATATATAAAAATAAATTTTCTGAACTTCACCATTTGTAATTCGTTGGGTTTTAAAAAAGTCACAAAATTTCGATACTTATATTTATTCCTGAACTTCACCATTTTGCTTTTTGATATTGAAAAAGAATTATTAGAAATAACTGATAAAAAACAAGTCATAACCAAACTAAGATGAAATTATTATTCAAATACTCAAAAAAATCCCCTTCTTAAATTATAGAGTTAGTGATGATGATGATGTTGATTTAAATGGAAAATTTCATTCAAACTTAATCATTTGTGCAATCGCTGAACTCATTTTCTGGGGTCTACGGACTCGTCATTAATAGAGCTTACAAGGTATACAGGATTATAATCTGCTACTTTGACCTACTGGTTCAATTGTTACCCTGAGGTTTGTTCTACTATAGTTTCTGTTAATCGTAGAGGCCAAATGGTAGGAACAGAACACACGCCAGTCCAAATCGATGAAGCAAGATTCACCGGCCGGCGCAAATACAATAGGGGACAGATTTTGGAAGGAGATCAAACACAATCTACACTAGATTCTGTAAATCTCATCAAGAATCGAAATCATGGTAACCGGATGATGATTCTTGGCTCTTTGGTTTATGCCAAGGCAATGATGTGCGCTTTTTCTACGTACAAAAGAGAGATGCAGCCACTTTGTCACTCATCATTAAAAGGGAAGAAGCAGGTGGATCATAGATATACTGACGAATGGCCTGCATATTATGGACTTCACAACCTGGGTATTTACACCAAACTGTAAAACCATGAAATAAATTTTATTGATACAAATAATTCAGCTCATAGGCAACTAATTGTAAGAATTTGGCTAGAAAATACGATGAAATAATGAAGAAAAAAACAGGAGTGCCTAGAATCATTTAGATGAAGTCTGTTGGAGAATTTTAAAGTGGAAGTGATCCGACCTTTTTCTTGAAATGTTAAAAGACATTCGGAATGTATTTACTTAAAATATTTATTTTTTCCCTTTTTTCCTTGTCTTAATTTTCATTGCTTTTATTGTCTTTTTTGCCTACTTTAGATACAATAATGATGTAGGATACAATATCCTGGTAGGATACACGCTAAAAAAAACTGGATAATTTTCAAGAATAGCGTCGCACGTTTTTTAGCGATTTTTATTGTCGATATTTGAGTTATTTTTTAGCTTTGTTTAGCACTTTTAGCTTATATACTGTCCAATCAGCGATGTGCATTCTTACCGAAATCCACCAATCATAAGCGTTTTTCCGCATTGTGTTTATAAAGCTGGGAAAATATTATCTTTTTTCAGCTACTTTTGATGTCTTGTCAAAGCCAATTTACATATTATGTATCTTAGATAAAATATCCCCAACACTACATATTATATTACTTTGGGCTTTCTAGGATTTATTTGCCCTTCTCCCCCAAAAACAACTTCACCCTCCACAGACTTTCTATGTTCTGGGTGCTGGCCACAGTTTCGGGATCCACGAAATTCCACGAGTGGTTTGTCATTGATATCTTGTTTTAATCCAACACATGAATAGGTTACGTGGGTATTTTAAGTAGGATAGTTTTTTATTTTTTTTAAAACACTTAAAACTAAATGTGCTTAAATAACCTAATAGCTGTAAACCTTCTATAATGTAATTAAATTTGTATCATTATTTTACAATATCTATTTCTTGAATCGGTGCAATGAAACATTTTTCCGCGAGGCTTATGACGTCATAGCAGCGGGAAATAATAGGCTCAGTTTTCAGTTTTAATTTTAAAATGTAACATGTATTAATTCCCTAAAAAAAAAATAGAGGAAAGAATAAAAACAAGTATGCTATATGCTTACAAAAGATAAAAAACCCCCAACAATTCTAACCTTTTTCGGCACGTACCCGCTCAGTTGTCGACTGAAAACTGTATTTTAGGGAACTAAAATAATAACAAACATCTGAAGCAAATAAATGTAGTATCGGACTACTTGATTTAATATACATATGTAATAGGCTTTAAAAAAAATCATAAGTAATAGAAAAAGTTGTATTTAAGATACATCTGAATAGGCTTCTACGAATTCTTGTTCGCTGCAGCCAAACTTTACCCACCGGCCTAACGTGAGTAAATGCACTTAGAGAAAGTTTTTAACTAAAACGTGTAGTGGTGTGTCTATGTCTTGTATGTATGTATGTTTGTAAATGTGTCAGTGTGTGTATAAGTTCACGTTTGTGCACGTGTGTGAATATATGAGAGATGTTATATACGTCCGTCATGAGCCATTCCTTGACCTTATTTAACTATGTCCTTGAGTGCTGAGTGTCCTTTTCACGAAGGCACACACGCTAATCCCACTTTGTCCACACTCCCTCACAAACAACGCGCACACGCATTTAAAAATGCCTATATTTAAATGCCATTTGTTCTGTGTGCCTTCCATTATTATATTTTTGTTCCACTCTCTTTATTCTCTATCTGTTCTCTACACTTCCCCCACTCACACAAAAAAGTCAAAATTTGGTGAACCAATCTTGGGATTATTATAATAAATAATTTATTATTTCAGCTTTACCCAAAGGGGCAGGCCTGGGGTAGTGACTTATTCTCTGCTGTGAGATTTACCTACTCGGCCTGACAGACTCACAGATGCTGTTGCTTCGATGGTTGGGAGGTATTCGTTTGAGTGTTTTTTCGGATGTTATTTTAATGGCAATTCCATGAACGTGAAAGATGAAAGGAACTCTATTCCTGGGTGAAAATTAAGTGCTAGGAAGAGACATGCAAGAACAGGATGGATAGGCATTCAAAAAGGAACAAAACAGGATTGCCACTTTAGTTCCCGCAAGTCTTAAAAGCGAGGAAAGGCACCCAAACAAACAAACTTCGAGGTGGATTAAATGGGAATCTGGAGTGAAGGTCGAAAGAGCTAGGCAGGGGCGTGGTTGGATAATTATGAGAAGGCTTAAATTAATTGCCTTATTAACACTTCTTAATCACCCCCTCCTACCAATAACACTTCAAAATACCTCCTGTGGACACACATTCATCATACTACAATTAAACTTAACTCCATATGAAACCAGCCCATGGAGCTAAAATAAATCTCGGACCTAGATTGACTAAATATTCACCTAAAAATGAAATGAGTTGCTTATATATTTATTTCAAATTGACCTTAAAAGTTGACTTGTAAACATTGAAAACATTATTTCATGAAAACAATTATAATCAAGGATAAATGAGGTTAAAGGTAATCTTGCGTGATTATTATAGCTGTAATAATTAAAGTATTTTTTAATATTTTCGGGGCGGACATTTCTGTCTTTCCAAACTGATTTGGGTTAAAATAAACAACAGATGTGTCCAAAAGCAGAGGCAGCCTAACATATGCGAAAATCAATAGACCTTAGGAGATACTTCGTCTCTACTCATGTCTATGATATGGCGTAGATCGTTCTTCGTCGGTCTTCCATATAATCTAAAATTCCTGACTGATGTGATCGTTAAATATATATTATAGAAAATTTGGAACCCCCTTCAATAGTACATGTTTCTGACTCCATCTATGTCAAAATTGTTGCAATGTGTAATCCTTTTTTTCCCTTTAGTACATGAGCGGGGAATCTCTCGCCCGCTCTGAAATTTGAACCCGCCCGTGGCCAGTTGACAAACCTCTCTTTTAATTGTAACAATATAAAATTTAATTAAATTTAGAACATTATATTCTTTGCTGTCTTTTTTTTTCTTTTAATTACAACTGTTAGAACTATTAGGTTAGTTAACTTTTATTAAATTATAATATTACCCTCTCCTTTTTTACACTCGGTTAAAAAAATGTAAGTCGTATAAGTTTTTTCAATTGATTTGGAACACTTTAGCACCACTACATCCGGAAATGACATCCTATTTCTTCGATCAGGTCAGGTTTTTGTGCTGAGTCAATTTAAAAAATTCCGATCTTATAACTAAATCGATATTTTTGTGACATTTTGGGTTGATTTTTGTAATATTTCTTATCCGAAATAGGTTTTTGAGATAAAAATCCGTTTTCTAACACTATTAATTAAATGTTAAAAAAATGGATTAGTGTACAATGAATAATTTATTTAAAGAAATAAGAAATATTCGTATCATATAAATAGAAAATACCCATACAGGAAAAAAAACCCGTAAAAAAATCAAGTGACGATAAGTCAAAAAGTTGGCATGATTGAGCAAAACCAAGGTGAATTTTGGATTCAACACATCAAAATTGTCCTAAATCATCTAAAAAAAAATTAACAATAAATTTGGTGTTGACCAGTGTTATCTATCCTTCGCAGCCAAGCATCCCTCTCTTTTTTGCTATCTTCCTCCATCTTTTATTCATCCTTCTATGGTCTCATTTCTTATAGGAGATTTAAAGAACCCATTCACACGGAGTAAAGACACGCCCATTAATTATCCCCGAAAGTTATTGAGCTCCAAGTGATGTAGTTAGTGAAGCGCAAAATACGGGGACGGCATAAAACCAGAATAACCAGAAGGGGGAATTACTTTGGTCGGAAAGACATTTCGGTAGCTGTCAATTAGCTATCCGTGATTCAGATGCAAACTCTGTAGCCCCCCACTGAGATATCAAATGGTGTGAATGAGGGATTAAATCGCGTACCCCCCAAAAAGGTTTCTGGGTGCATTAGGGTACGTACCTCTCCTTAACCCCACTTTCAATTCGGCAATTTGGCCAAATCAATTTACCCTAAGCCAATGTGAATTTCGAGGTGTAATACTAATTTAATTTTTAATTGAATCGTCGCTGTAATTGATTGTGAAGGGCAAATTCATGCCATTTTGGGCATTTAATTCTGTGAGAATTGATTTTTTTTTTATTACCCGAAAGAAAATGAGTTTAAAATGATTCCGAAATGAATTCGCATATACGTAGGGAGCAAGTTCCCCTTCTCCCCTACAAAAACCCCCGGGTTGAGGGTAATGAAGAGCGCTTATGTTCATTTATTCGTATTTTGGGAAGGTTTTTTTTTATATGTTTTGTCAAAGAAATTCTAAGCACTTTTGAGGATTTTGTTTATTTATTTTAGCTTCTTTTATTGTTTATTACTTATCCTTCTTTATAATGTCACGTTCCCCATTGGATTACTTTAGCACTATATTTTAATTTAAATAATTAAGCCCACAGTAAGGGAAAATATTGAATTCCAAAAGTATCGAATTCCGGAAAATCAAATGGTATACAGACATCAAGAAGACAGGTTAGGTTGGGATCTTAACGAATCCGAACCTAACCTCTCATGACATAAAATGGACTATAAACAAATAAAGAAGTTAGTGAATTTTTGTATCTCCTTTGAATTCCAATTTCATTAATTTAAAGTACATCCTCATTTAATTGCTTTTATTCATTTTTCATTATATTCTAACTGTATCTAAATGTTTCGTTTCCTTGTTTCTCTCCGTATTTTTTTATTATTGCCACAAATTCCGCTGAAAATAGATGAAAAAAAGGCTAGATTTTCTGGGGGTGGGGGTTATCGACACAAATTCTGCTGAAAATAGGTGAAAAAAGGCTAGAATTTTCCTATTTTTGAATCCCATAAATTCCATTGAAAACATGAAACAAAGGATAGAATTTCTGTAATTTTCCATTATTGCCACAAATTCTGCTGACAATAGGTGAAAAAAGTTCTAAATACCATAATTTTCATTATTACCACAAATTCCGCTGCTCATTATTCTATACCCAAGCGTCTGTGTGCGCTCTTAAAGCAACTGAAGGGTGGGGGCATAATACATAATAGCAAGAGCTTAATTTTTTAGGAATAACATAACATAATTTAGCGGATGATAAAACCACCTATCAAGGATCATCCAAGTCAATCAACCAGCCATTATACCCAATGTCCAAAATATCATCTTAAGTCACCATATATTTTTTCGTAGTATAAAATTCGAAATTGGTCGACACAAATCCGTGGAATTTATTTGTTGTATTTTTTCATAGCGCCATCTAGCGACTGCCGACCAGGGCATAAGTCGCCATACTCAATCTCTAGCCTAATAGTAAGTTCCATTAAAATAAAAATAAGTCAAAACATTAAAAACAAAAAACAACAAAACCCAAGAAATAAAAAGCAAAAAAACGAAACAAAGCCAAAGCAAGAAGAAGGAAGCACGCTCCGGTATCGGGTGGTTGCAAATCCGTGGATTGTTTGTGCGCGTATGTCTCTTAAGTGTCTCAGCTCTGGATTTGAAGAGATGCTCAGTAACGAAAATTGGAGCGTATTAACTGGGGGGAAAGAAACAAGTTGTGATAATATTTTAATATATTCGGAAACTAACCTGTTGCGTGGTTTTTCCTTGCACAGTCATGGGCAGAAGTTTTGGAACTAATTTGTAATTTGATTTTTTTCATTTGTTTTTAATATTTACGTGAGAGGAATAATAATATAATATTTAAATAATTGGAAGTTTAGTAAAAAGTCAGAATTTAAAATAATAAAAATAGTACATTCCTTCGCTGAATACAAAATCGCGCTCTGGTCCTGTTCTTGTTGTAAGTGTGTTTCTGTCCCTGGAGCTTTGCTATTCGATCAAAAGGGTAAAATGATGACAAATATGGATTAAATAAATGATGTGTAATTATAATCTATTTCGTAATATTTTTTTTAAAAATAAATGTTTAAATCTTTTTCACTTCCAGAAATGGTTCTTTCCAAGATTGCCTCCTAGTAAGGTACCAACTCAACAATAAGAATGATTCCAGTGCTAAGCTCACTTACGATTGCAAAGAAGCAGGTGGGAACGCTTCAGTGCGCACCGTAAGGCGTAGACATTTTGACAAATGTCACAAGTTTAGATGGGAGGCGGAGAAGCTTCCCCTCCCTAAGAAGAACTTTACCGATATGCTCCACTTTTGTAGGAAATATAACGAATGGACTGTTGAAGACGGGCAAAGGGATATTCTCTGGTGAAGCTCCTTTCGGATTGTTTGGAGATTCTGGAAGATCTCTCGTTAGGAGGAGAAAAGGGGAGTGCTTTCACGAGTTGTGCCCACGATGAACAAACCGGGGACTCTACATACATGTCTGGGGATGCTTCTCATCTAAGGCAACTGGAGGACTAAGAATTTTGGCCTAGAATTAAAAATGATACCAAACATGTTTCATCAAAACCTTTTTCCCAACAGTTCAGGGCCAATTTGGGGGTCATAACTGTATTTTTCAGCATAATAGCGTACAATGTGACAGAAAAAGCAATACCAAAGTTCTCGACTGAAAATAACGTGGAACTATTGGGAACTTGGCCCGGGAATTGGCCAGATTTGAATCACATAGAGAATTTGTGGGTGATAATTAAATTGGGGGTTGATAAACAGAAGCCATCAAATTGTGAGCAGTTGCGGACGCTTAATGGACAAAAATTGAGTAATATCAGTCGGGATATCATCACAAATTTGTGTCTCCGACATGTCAAAAGGAATTAAAGTAGTCCTAAAGAACAAAAGACATCATGGCAAATGTTGAGTGCGGACATCAATTGAATGTATTAATTAATAAAATGGTCTGGGGTTAAAATATTTATATATTTTACCTTCAAATTATGATGCAAACATACTAAAGCAAAATGAAACGTTTGATTAGAGTCTGTTAATTTTATTATATGAAACCTTTTGCCATGACTGTATAGAAAGGCGGAAAATGTATGTTTGTGAGCGCTATGTACTTGACTTGTTTGGGGTGGGAGAAATTTGAAACGTGAGAGATCGGATTTATACGTGTAGTAATATAGGAACGGAGCTTATATAGAAGTTTAGAGTCAAGTTTTAAAATTAATGTAGAGGGGTTCTAGTGTTCTTAATTAACTTTTGTGTTAGCTTGTCCCAAGGTGTGCGCTAATACGAGCGTGTAAACTGCACTGCGTGATTCTATATAAATCTCGGAGTTAAATCACGAGTAATTATATTTGTAAATGATTGAAGATCGAAGAATCGTTGGCATTTTGTCTGTTGTGAAAGAGGCGTCGCAATTTGCGTGGGTTTTGAAAAACGTGGTGAAACTTGATAGCCGGGAAAGTGTGCTTCAGAATAATGAAGAGAGAGACCAGAGAAGTGAGTTAAGAGGTCCTTTATTAGGCAAGAATATAAATAGCCCCTCTTTAGAGACGTTGTAAGAGGGCGCTTTAGGGTTGAACTTTGCATTTAAAAATGTACGAACAGTTCGCTCAAATAGGCTTAAAGGGTAACAGTTTTATTGGGAATAATTAGAGACGAAAGTAACTTCGTAAAGAAAGCCGAGGTGAGATGAGGAGAGGTTAAATGCGAGGAAGAATAGTCTTAAAAGAATTTAGTTTACATTTGGTGGCAGAGTAACTAAGAAAATGTAATTTGGAACCTGCAGACGTAAGTTTATGTATAATTTATGCCTATGAAACCATTTACTGGATGTAAATATACATATGAATTCATAACCATTAATAACAGAAAACATTACTTTTCCTTTTATACTAAAGTTACCAGGCAATGGCTAGGGCCACTCCCCCCTACGGGGAAAGCTTGCGCTTCGCTACTAAGATTAAAATTTAAAATCTAAAAAAAGCAGCCATGGTTAAATTTTCTGAACTTCACCATTTATAATTCTTTGGGTTTTAAAAAATTCACAAAATTTCGATACTTATATTTATTTCTGAACTTCACCATTTTGTTTTGTTTTTATATTATAAAGGAATTATTAGAAATAACTTCGATAAAAAACATAAGTCATAACCAAACTAAGATGAAATTACTATTCAAGTACACAAAAAAATTCCTTTCTTAAATTATAGAGTTAGTGATGATGATGATGATGATGATGAATAATTTAGTTACAGGTCCTCCATAAAATAATGAGCTGTGCATATCAATTCCTATTTAATATTTATTTACTGCTTATGATAAATGTCATTGCATCCAATTTTATGCATTCTTTTGTTGCACTTTTGGCACTGCAGCCTGGTGTTCTTTGAACATACTATACATCTACTTTGCAAGGCTGGCACCAGAATGTGATTGATTCCATCAAATCTTGAGCCTATGCATGACGGAGTATTTGGCCCACCACGCCGTTTTCGTTCTTTTTTACCATTTTTAAGAGCGTTCTCACTATTTCTTTTCTGAAGTGTAGGTGAGTATGAAGATTTCAAATGATACAATCGTATATTCAAGAAATTATACAAAATAAACTAACAAAATAAAATATTGACACGTTCAAAGTAAGAAAACGACTTTTTCAGGAACATTCTGGAAGTTTCTTGAAATCATTTGGCAACATTTTGCTCAGTATCTAAGAAATGTACGACCGTCATTTTTGGCCAACTCACTCTGCAGAGATACCACCACACGTGAAAGTGACTCCTGAGCTACGTCATATAGGTGTTCGCTAGAAGACTTGGGTAGGACTCTTTCGGCGACTTCATGAGATGTAGGTGAGTCAAAGAGTGTGATTTCAGTGTTCATAAGTTATACAATGAAAACAAAACCTAAAAAAATCTCCTACAAAAGTCGGTCAACCCCACAAAACCACCGCCCAAGAAGGCAGAGCACTTGGGCGCTTCTCTATTAAGGGGCTCTTCGAGAGTGCAGCAGGAGATTCTGGATAATTTAAGATAAATAGTGGCAAAGAAGTAAGCCGTTTAATACTGTCCCGTTGCCTCGATGCATCTGGTTTAAAAGCTCGTTCTCCATCAGCCAAACCAATCATCAGTAAGAAGAATCAGAAGGCGAGACTCGAATATGCTGAAGCTCATGCTGTTTGGATGCATATACATTGGGAGGGAATTCATTTCAACGACGAAAGTAAATTTAATTTAGTTGAATCTGGATGCAAACGCTTTGTGACACGCACTGCAGGTGATAGACTTAACCCTAAATGTGTTTAAAATTCTGCCAAGCATGGAGGAGGCAGCGCCATGTTATGAGATGTTTTCGTCTGGAGTTAGTCCACTAGTGTGAATAATTGAAAAAGTAAATGCGAATGCGCACCTAGTGTATTTGCTTGCTAAGCGACATGTTAATATTTTATTTTGTTAGTTTATTTAGTATAATTTCTTCAATATACGTTTATATCATATGAAATTTCATTCATGACTCATCATATTTTTGAAAACATTTTGATCAACGGGATAAGATTAGGAAATTCAACGCAAAATCAGTATAACCTAGAAAGCATTTGGAAAAGCTTGAATCGCCTTTAAAACCAAAATACTAATGTGCCTGACAAGATAAGTATATAACCAAGGCATAATCTTAACTAAGAACTATGGAGTAGATACTTGTAACCTGACAAAAAATCCATACATTAAAATTTCGAATAACACGAAGAGCCCATGAAAGCATTGGAATGGTAATTTGGCGTAACAGAAAGCTAGTCATTTGGATACGTGGACAAACCATACATCAAGATATTGTGTAAGCTATAAGAAACCTGAAATTGAGCTGGATAGACCATGTGACAAGATTCCAAGATTAACCAGAAAAATGACTGATTTGATTTCACGTGATAAATGACAACCGAGCATAAGACTAACAACAAGATGGAAAGACGATCTTCGAAAATATGCTAAAAATTGAAAAAACCTGCGCAAGATCGACCAAAGTTCAGATAAATGAAAAAAAGGCTTTATTTTAGCAGTTGCAGGCAAATACCTGAAATGATGATGCAAATGAACTGTCTGTGTTATTTTCTTTAATATTGAAGTTAGGCGAAAAATTACCCACCACTTTTAAAATGCAATTATTTTCGTAGCAAATAAAAACAAGTTAAGATGTAACGTCGTAATATTCCAACGCTTCACTTATAAGTAAATGCCATCAAAAAGCTACTTGAGCGCTGAATAATGTCTATAAAACTACAACATATTGTTACAGCTTGAAAATGTATTTAACTTAGTAATGCAAACCATTTGACAATCATACATACTATTTGAAAAAAACAACCAAACCAACATGTTTCTCTTAATTCCTTATGATTTTAAGTATATAACCTTCATCCCCACCATTTTATCGATGCAAATTTCGGCTCTAGCTCGCATTGATGCCATAACTTATTAGAGTAGCTCTTTATTGACTTTAAGCAATTCTATTTCTGCTGGGATGCGATTTCTCAAATCGTTCAAATTGTTAGCCATTTTTTAGAAGACCTTTTTTTAAATCAGGTCAGAAGGTCATCTAATCAGGCGCGGATCCAGATGGCTAAGAGGCTGAAGTCCCCTCAAATTTCAGATCCGTTTATATTTATTTTTTGAGCCATACTTGTATTTTGCTATTCAGAAAGAGTTATGTAATAATATAGAATATATATAAAAACAGTTTTTTAAACCATTGCGATCAATGTACCTTATATGCTACATGTCTAGAATACAGATAAATCTCAAAAATAATGATTAAATTCAGTATTATACCTTAACTGACGTCCAAAAACCACAATTCATAATTTTTCTGATGTGTGAAAGAAATTCGCATCTAAGAGAGTTACTGCTCACGCCTGTGTGAAATACTGTTGTTTATGATCAATGCTGTGTAAGATAACCTGTATTAATAATCAATGCTCTTTTCTCTGCAGAAAGAAGAATTCAGGTTACTCCCCCCCCCCTCCCTCAATTTTCTTCATCCTGGATCCGCCAATGCATTCAATGTCTTTACTCCATCATAGTCGATCAAATCTGATCCCTTATACAACAATTGATTGCGAAATAATTTACCTTCTATTATTTCTAGGTAATTTTCACCATTTAAATTTCCATTAAGAAATAAGGGTTCAATTGTTATCCCCTCATTACTACAGAGTCAAGCGAGAGTTTTCCCTCTATCATATGTTTTGAGACTATGTATTGACGGTAAATCTATCCGCTTGCTTGAGACCATTTAGATTTATATAATCCCAATTCATCATTAATCACTAACCGATTAGTGAATCTGTCTGAGTGTTCAAGAAACCATTGAGAAAATCTAGCACGTCTAGGTCAATCTTCATCAAGAGTGGATGTCTGATTTCCATCTTATACAGCTACCATTTCAAATCTTTTCAAACTATTCCATTGAATGATGAACGAGAGAAGCATTTGGGTTATTTTTTCTGACCTAAAACTGCCGAACTAGCTGAATGTTTTCCTCTGTCCTTACAGTTTTTAGTCGACTAAAGTAACCTTTTTTGGGATTAATCACGCCCCCCCACCTTTTCGCCGAATTTCTTAACATTTAAAAACAAGGTTAACAGACCCAATTCGCGTGCTCTCAATTATTCTGATTTATAACCATATGACATTAAGACCTTCAAAACTTTCAATAATTCCCCGACTAACCTTGAGAGGACCTTGGCAATTATATCATTCGAAAGAGAATGTAAAGCATATGTTTCAAATTTTGTTAGAATCGGCTGAATTGTTACGATGTTATTGCCAAATAATCCTTGTACTAACCTTGAGAGGACCTTGATAATTATATCATTTTAAACGAGAATTTAAAAAAAGATAAAGGCTTCAAATTTCTTAGAATCGGCCTAATACTAATGATGTTATTGCCAAAAAACTCATTGGTAAGTAAAACGGTTACCACCCGATATATTAATTTATAGAATCACGTACATGTGACTAAAATATGTTAGGTTGGCAAAGGTCTATTAGGAAATAGTTGCTCGAATATGTTTTAAATTTGCTGCAAATATTTGCTTTGGAGATTTGACATTAAAAATTCCCGGTTTCCTTGTTAACTTCATGGTGATAGCTTATAAAATTAGTCAGATTAAAAGGGTGAACGGTGTATTAAGACAGAAAAACATCACATAGTTAACACTTAAAATAATATGCAGAAATAGGAAATCTGTGGAAAAGGATAATAAAGAAGTGAATATGAAAACGCAAGTTCCAGAATACAGGAATTCAAGTTGAGAGTTGATTTAAATGCAGTTTAATGACTTTTGACTATCGTAATATTGTAATTACCGATTATTTTCTCGTATTGCATAGTACTTTAACATTGATAATGGCATTTCTAACTTAGAGACACCTTCATAATGTATACATTACATATTAACATTAATGAGAATATCTTTCTTTTTTTTTGCCATTTAAAAAATGTATTTTTCATGTCTAGCGGAGTAATGAGGTTATTAACTTCTGAATTCCTAATGTATATTTTTCCAAGGTTTTCTTAATCACTTTAATGGTCTTTTAATTGGTGTTTTGAACTTTAAAACTTTACGTTACACTTCAATTATTAAATAATTCAGAAAAGAGTTTAACACCCCTTTGTTCATCCTAGATCAAAGATTTATAATTGTCGATTAAAATGTTTTATCAGAGTATATTTACACTTATTTTCTTCAGTGATATGGAGGCTGGTTTTTAATTTATATTTTAACTTGATTGGGGCATCTTTGATGTTTTAAAATTTTTATTATACTCGCAAAAATCTGATTACGGGTGTTCTTTGCTAAGCCTACGGCGCGCTTTTCGCTTCGCTCACAAAATTAATAAAGTGTGCGAGAGAAAAAGGTTTTTTATTTCGCAACATATTGAAGATTGGTCTGCAAGAAAAACAAATCCCGTTCTCAAATAAAAAAATGCACAGACGGAGACACACGTAACCCCCCATCCCACACACACACACACACATCCACACGCTAGGATCATTATAATAAGAAGGAAAAGACTGCGGTTTT
Organism: Ceratothoa steindachneri; assembly: GCA_963969495.1. Lineage (NCBI taxonomy): Eukaryota > Metazoa > Arthropoda > Malacostraca > Isopoda > Cymothoidae > Ceratothoa > Ceratothoa steindachneri. The sequence goes on from OZ018319.1 coordinate 214,158,442, forward strand.
ACCTTATGGTTTGTCTCCTCAACATTACATCGGTCAGACCTGGGGGTTGTAAGATTGGTTTATATGATACACCCCTTTGCTTGAAGAATAAGGAGCGTTCCCCAGGCGTGCCCATGTTAGAGGAAGCAAACTATTACTATTTTAACCGCATTCCAATAGCTGTGTGATTACAGTTAAATTAAAAAATAAGGAAAATACTTAATCCTATTTTTTATATTTTTTTAATTTTCCTTTCGTCGGTTATTTCGCTAAAAGTGTCCACGTAAACCACGCAAAATTTGTTTTGTGGAATTCTTGGTAGAGTTCAGTTCCCTCTTTGTTGATCAATGGAGCTGAAGTCCATTTTCTCGACTGCTGTGTTATCATCGCTGACCCTTAGAAGGCTCCTGCATAGAAAAGAAAAGAAGCCATTTCTGTCTTTGATTGATGTTTCCGGAGCTATTCTCAATGGGTTGTCGGCCCGGAATTCTGTGTCAGAGGCAGGGAATTGCTTTTTCTTCTTTCCTTTCCGGCGAAGCCTTTATTTAGACGAGACAGGTCGGTCGCTCAAGGGATTCATGGTTTCTCGGGAGAGGCAACTTTGGCGGCGGAATTCCTGGAATCCCCTTTGGCCTTCTGTCCCTTTCCTCCATCGAGGGGAGGAGATTTGCTTCTTTATTTCGTTCCTCTCTTTCGTTTTTCTTCTTTCATAATTTAAAACGAAAACCAACGAAGGGGTGTTACAGGGAAAGTTTGTAAGAACTGTAATGAAAATGAGTGGCCATTCAAACCAGGAGGAAACACTCCCGTGGGCAGTAAAGGATCCAGGATAAAAATGAGGGGTGGGGGCGACCTGAATTCCTCCCTCTGAAGAGTTTGAGAAAAGGTCATTAATCATTAATAATGGTTATCTTACACACCATTGATAATAAATAACAGCAACTCACACGGGAGTGAGCACCGACTCTCTCAGATCCAATGCTTTTCCACACATCAGAAAATTATGAATTGTAGTTTATTTTAGTTTTTGGACGTCAGCTAAGGTATAATACTAAATTTAATAATTATGTTTGAGATTTACCTGCATTTTAGACATGTATCATATAAGCTAAATTTAATATCAAAATACTAGTATGGCTTAAAAAAAAAATATATTTACATAAATGGGTCTGAAAGGGGTAATAATAGTATTTAACTCACAGCATTGGTCACGATATTTCACAAGAATATCAACCTGTTCCTTTAAGCAAATACATTGATTACGCTCTCTATTCTAACATCAATTTCATTGTGAACATCGATTAGCGCCAGGCCGTTGAGGTGTTATTGACTCATGTTATTCCTTAAGTACGTTTTCAGTTGTTTCATGCCCTAAAATTAACGCTTGGGCTCCGCGTTCGAGGATGGGAGAGTGATCAGAATTTGAAGGAGCCTGGCTAGTTTCCGATACATTAGGGTCTGGCCGTAGGCAAGAGCATCTCCAACTGAGTCAAACTTGATTGTCGACGAAAACCAGCGCTCTTCTTCCTCCTTGATGAGGATCAAGGCCTCAATATCAACCTTGTAGACTTTTTCTGCCTTCAGTAAAGCAGCAACATCTACGTGGACGCCGCTAAGCAGATGTTTGATATTGAAGACAACCGGAATAGTGTCGTCCCAAAACCGGCTCTGCAGCTCAGTCAACATTTGGTCAATGAACGGGACATAGACATATCGGCGGTAATATTCCTCAGCTGTCTGGTAGGGTCAGCTCGCTTGCTCCGTTTGCCTTCTGCAAACTCGAGGCACAGGAATGGTGTCATGTGACGAGCCGATCTCCTGGAGGAGCTCCTCTGCCTTCTTGAAGACGTCGGTGAAACTGGTCAGTGTACCTTTCCGGGTCTTGTTGAGATACGTCTCCAGTTCACTGCCCGTAGCATATGCTGACACTAGATCGACCATAGGAGATTGCATGGGTCGGCTCGGCTTCACGATGTGAGCTAGAACCTACTCAGCGACGACGAGGCGAATCAGAAAGGGCGGCTCTCGGATTTCGATGTGTAGGATATCCACCATCGTCCCCCAGTTGCTCTCATCCTCGAGGAAGATGGCAATAACCGGCAAGAATTCAATGAACACAATGACTGAAGCGTGTCATTGTGCGGGACGCTTAATGAAGTCGCTTCGCTTTTCACTATGGGGTAATGAAAGCCTCCTAAGCTTTCCCTTGTATCCGAGCCTGCCTGTGGATATTAGAGCTGCGCGCATGGGAGTAGGGCATCTGGGATTTTGACTTTACCAAATCATCAAATGTAGGACTTTTAGCCCGATCTGCTCTCATTTAAGATGTATTTTATTTCTCACAGTGGACCTACTGATTAATGTAGGACCCGACCCATCGAGCATCTGTTTAGTAGACCTATTGATTACCATAGGATCCGAAACCTCGGATATCTATTTAGTGGACCTACTGATTAACGTAGGATCCGAACCCTAGAGTATCTGTTTAGTGGACCTAGTGATTAACGTAGGATCTAAACCCTCGGGTATCTGTTTAGTGTACCTACTGATTAACGTACAAACCGAACTAACGGGTATCTACAGCGTATGACAGACGAAGAGAAACCGAATCAAATCGGGACTCCATCTGGCAACTTACCACACCCGATGTAGTTTAACTTCACTCTAATTGAAAATGATGGTTCCATTCGGTTTGGCTGTATGCCCATTCTTAATGTAAATCTTGTTTATTCAATGGTTTTTCCCTTTTCTTTTTATCATTCTTTTTATCCTATTCCATCCCGATTGTTTAGGGATAAATACCCTCTATAAATCTTGCATAAAATCAGAAGTCAAGCTGCATTATATGGCTAGATGGCGTCTCGACTTTGGGTCAGCGATTCGGCGACAGTGAACCGAGGTTCATATCCCGCCTTAACCTACAATCTTGCCTTCCAAGAGGTTGGATGGCATTAAACAATAACAAGGTCAGCAAACCTAAGTCGCGTGCTCTCAATTATTCTGACTTACGAGCTTCAAAACTTTCAACAAGTGGGGCAATTCGACCTAGAGTTAGTGGTCTTTTAATAAGTCCCGAACTAACCTTGGGAGGACTTTGGCAATTATATCATTCGATATATATATATATATATATATATATATATATATATATATATATATATATATATATATATATATATATATAGTTGTAAAAGCTCGACATCCCTTCTTCGAGCGACCGAAAGCTATCGGCTGGTGCGGTGTGGTTGGCGCGCAAACTAACACGCATCCACCCCAAAACTTAAACACTTGATAACAGTATATATATATATATATATATATATATATATATATATATATATATATATATATATATATATAGTTGCAAAAGCCCGACATCCCTTCTTCGAGCGACCGAAAGCTATCAGCCGGTGTGGTGTGGTTGGCGCGCAAACTAACACGCATCCGCCCCAAAACTTAAACACTTTATAACAGTATATATATATATATATATATATATATATATATATATATATATATATATATACTATTCAAGCCGTTGTCCTGGGGCAGGCCCACTCTCTCGGCCGCGGGAGTCGGAGTTCAGTGGTACGCAGGACCGTCACGACTGGAGACTTCCTTGGATGGCCGTGACTTCTTAGGTGCCTGGTCACGCCCTCGGCTTTCCACAGTCCTGCAACATGCCTTTATGGCCGGTGGATCTCCCATTTGACCTCGTCCACCCGAATTTCGTTAGAATCGGCAAAATAGTTACGTTGTTATTGTCCCCAAACCCATTGAATAGTAATATGGTTACCATCCGATCGTAACCGACCTACGGACCAAGATAGAAACTTATAGAGAGATCGACAACTCCATAATTGAAGTTGTATTTATTAAATATGCGATATAACTGATTATATTACGGCCATTAAACGATTATTTACCCAATTAAGCTAATCTAACAATTGAATTTTAGGATTCAGTGCGAAACTATGTTGAAAAATGAGGATATTTGTCTCATCCTAATTTCCCGTTGGGTTGCTTTAATAGAAAGAATAACGGAGCCAAATCTCACTTAATCTTGCTTCTGGGCATCAAATTTGGCATATTTTGGCAAGTGTTTACCTCTGCACTTGACTTTGGCTATTTCAAATACGCACATTTGCGTTGTTTAGCATCTCTAATGACATCACAAGAGTTGGGGTCGATTCTTTTATGCTTCATCGCCCCTTTTTTATTCATCTTTCTCTTATATTTCTCTTTTTTTTGGAAACCCCCACTGATTACATCCATCCTACAGTTTTCATTTTTCTTCCTAGATCTATCATAAAAATTACATTCCAATATGTAATACTTAATGCTGAGTATTATTCGTATTGGCAGTGATTATTAGAATTAGAAATTTATGAATTTATATGTATCATAAGACCATATTTTGTATTCCTGACTATTAAAATTCATTAGGTAGGTTATTATTTTTTTAAATCATATTATTATTTGTATCGTTACACATTTATTTAATAATTATTCATTCATTAACTTTGATTTACTTACAGAAATATTATTTTTCTACTTTACAATCCCTTTTCGTTAACTTCTTATTTTTGTTTGTATCCATTATGCTCTCCCATAAATAATGCGCCATTTCTATTCCTATTTATCATTATTTTATGGATAGAAATATTCGAAAGCAAGGTTGTTTTTATACTAGCCTAGTCTATTAAACTCGAAGCCTAGGTACTTTTATCTCTCAAACTAGCCTAAGGCTTATACTTCTCCATACATTAGTTGGCATTTTATGGTGTTTTATTTATGTATTATTATTGTTAATTTAATGAGTTATCGTTAATGCTAAATATTATTTAAGTGTCAAAAGAACACATTCGTAACGTTTTGCTTTGAGAGTTTAGAAAGGGCAACAATGCTAAGTTAACAGCAAAGAGTTTGTGTCACGTATTCGGTGAAGGAACAATTGGTGTGAGCCACTGACAAAGATGGTTTCAGAATTTTGGTTCGGGAGACGTTAATGACAAAGATGGACCCCGTTGAAGAGAACCAGTGGAATCTTATCAAGATCTTTTAAAAATAACTGAAAGGTAATCCGATTGTAACTGTTGAGCAATTGTTTGAAAAACTACATTTAACTCATTCCACTGTGCATTGTCAGGATAAGCAAAGTTTGACGACTGGGGCAATGGATTTGTCACAATCTGTCAGAGGTTCACTTGTAACAAAGAATCACATTTGTTCATTTATCCTTTATTGACTAAAAAGTGAACCATTATTGACTAGTATTCTTACAGGAGACGAAAAGTGGGTTATGTACAATAATATTAAGCATTCTAGACAATGGATTAGTACTGGAGATAAAACAATACCCCAGTAGACACAAGAGCATCATTTACTCAAGTTTCTTTTGTGCGTTTAGTGAGATATGAATGGCATAATTCAATTTTTACCAATTTAATTAACTATTTAACCCAAATCAGATTATCACCAAAGAGATTTACTGTGCTTAGTTTGAACGATTACTTGCAGCGCTTGAAGGAAAATAACCAGTATTGATCAATAGAAGAAGCGTGCTCTTTCATCAAGACAACGCGCGACCTAATATTGCAAGGGATACCATACAAAATTGAGTGGGAAAAAATTCCATTGGGGACTAATGAGTCGTCGTCCATACTCAGCATAGCTAGGCCTATCAGATTAGTATCTTTTTAAGAGTTTAGAGAATCAACTAAAGAGATAAAAATGTCAACAACAGAAAAGGTCGAAACAACCTGAAAGATCTTTTTCCTCATGCTAAAAATTAAAATTGAAACTTTCGAATGTACCAAAAAATAAAATAAAATTGCATTCATGTCTAAATTTTAATAAATTTTGTGAACTTCACCATTTTCAATTCCTTTTGTTTTAAAAAATTCCCAAACATTCGATAATCATATATTTTTTTAACTTTACCATTTATTATTTCAAACTCTTAGAATGAAAGTGGACAAAAACTTAAAATATATGAAGGTCATAACCGAACTAAGAAGATAAGAAATATCTATTATTAATAAAAACCTCCAAAAATATCCTGTTCTTAAAATATAGTGTTACCAGGCAATCAATGGCTTGGCCACTTCCCCCTACGGGGGGAGCTTGCGCTTCGCTACTAAGATTAAAATTTAAAATCTAAAAAAAAGCAGCCATGGTTAAATGTTTATAAATTTTCTGAACTTCGCCAATTATAATAATTTTAAAAAGGAACTTTAAACTAAATTTCCCCCCTTTAAAAATATCACGTTGCTAAAATATAGAGAATAGAAGAAATTTTCTGAGCTTCACCATTTGAAATTCTTTGAGTTTTAAAATTTCACAAAATTTCGATACTTATAATATTTATTTCTGAACTTTACCATTTTGGTTTTGATATTATAAAAGAATTATTAGCAATAACTTTGATAAAAAGACATAAGTCATAACCAAACTAAGATAAAATTATTATTCAAATATTCAAAAAAGATCTCCTCCTTAAATTATAGTTAGTGATGATAAGGATGATGATGATGATGGTATGGAAAATTAACATGTTCCAATCTACTAAAACTGGTATTTTGACATAAATGCTGTTCCTTCCTAAAATCCCCAAATTATAAAATATTAAAATTCGCAATTTTTATTTGGCGTAAGCGTTTACTCATTTTGAGAATGACTTTTGAAATGCTTGGTCGTGCCCTTAAATATTAAATAATATTTTCGAAGGTTAGGTTAAGTTATGTATTATGTGTAAGTGCCTAAATCAAAACAAAACCTAACATTATCTTGGTAAGATACACGCTAAAGAAAAAAACTGGTTGCTAGGATACACGCTAAAGAAGAAAAACTGGTCGTTAGGATGCACACTAAATAAAAAAAGGTCGGTAGGATGCGCCCTAAATAAAAAAAACCCTGGTCGGTAGGATGCGCCCTAAATAAAAAAAAACTGGTCGGTAGGATACACGCTAAAAAAATCTGGCTGATAGAATACACGTTAAAGTAAATCTATTTGTAGGATAAGCGATAAAGAAAAAACTTGTAAGTAGGATGCATGCTAAAGAAAAAAAACTGGTCGGTAAGATACACGTGAAAGTAAAAAACTAGTTGGTAGAATACACGTTAAAGAAATCTAGTTGTACGATAAACGCTAAATAAAAAACTGGTCAGTAGGATACACGCTAAAGAAAAAAACTGGTCGGTTGGATACACGCTAAAGAAAAAAATGTACTCTAGAAAGCACGCTAAAAAAACTGGTCGGTAGGATGCACGCTAAACAAAAACATGGTCGGTAGAATACAAGCGAAAAAAAACTGGTCGGTAAGATACACGTGAAAGGAAAAACTGGTTGGTAAAATACGCGTTAAAGAAAATCTAGTTGTAGGATAAACGCTAAAGAAAAACTGGTCAGTAGGATACACGCTAAAGAAAAAAAACTGGTCGGTAGGATACACGCTAAAGAAAAAGTTCGACTGTAGGATGCACGCTAAAAAAACTGGTCGGTAGGATACACGCTAAGGAAAAAAAATGCTCGGTAGCATACACGCTAAATAAAAAACAGGTTGGATCATACACGCCAAAGAAAAAAAAATAGTCGATAGGATTTACGGTTATTAAAAACTGGTCGGTAGGATACACGCCTAAAAAAGACTGGTCGTTAGGATACACGCTAAAAAACTGGTTGGTAGGATACACGCTAAAGAGATAAAATGGTCAGTAGGATTCACGATTAATAAAACTGGTTGGTAGGGTACCCGCTAAAGAGAAACCTGGTTGGTTGGATACATACTTTAGAAAAACTGGTCGGTAGGATACAGGCTAAAGAAAAAGATGGAAGGTGTGATACACGCTAAAGAAAACTGTTTAGTAGGATACAGGCTAAATAAAAATTGGTTGCTAAGATACAGGCTAAAGAAAAAACAATTCGATAGGATACATGCTAAAACCCCCTACTCGGTAAGATACACGATAAAGAAAAGGTTGGTAGGCTCCTCGCTAGATAAAAAAAGGTCTGTAGGATACATGGTAAATAAATACTGAATGGTAGGATTCACACCAAAGAAAAAGAACTGGTTGGTACGATACATGCTAAAGAAAAAAACAGGTCGGTAGGATGCCCACTAAAAAAAACCCTGGTCGGTAGGATGCACGCTAAAGCAAACTTGGTCGGTAGGATAAACGCTAAAGAAAAAACTGGTCCAGAGGATACACCCTAAAGAAAAGCTGGTCGGTAGGATACGTGCAAAAGAAAAAACTGGTCGGTAGCATACACGCTAATTAAACTTGGTCGGTGGGATAAACGCTAAAGAAAAATGGTGGTTGGTAGGATATACGCTAAAGAAAACCCAGTCTGTAAGATACACGCTAAAGAAAAACTGAGCAGTAGGATACACGCTAAATAAAAACTGGTCGGTATGATACACACTAAATAAAAACTGGTCGGTAGGATACACGCCCAAGAAAAAAAACTGGTAGGTATGATACACGTGAACGAAAATATGCTCTGTAGGGTACACTCTAAAGATAAAAATCTGGTCGGCAGGATAAAAGCTAAAGAAAAACTAGTCAGTAGGATAAAAGCTGAAGAAAAACTGGTCGGTAAAAACTGGTGAGTAGTATACACGCTAAAGAAAAAACTGGTCGGTAGCATACACGCTAATGAAAAAAACTGGTCGGTAGGATACACGCTAAAAAAAATGGACGGTAGGATGCACGCTAAAGAATAAACTTTTCGGTAGGATACACGCCTAAGAAAAAACTCGTCTGTAAGATATACGCGTGAGAAAAAACTGGTTGTTAGGATACACATTAAAAAAAATCTAGTTGTAGGATAAAGCTAAAGAAGAAACTGGTGCGTAGAACGTACACTAAAAAAACTGGTCGGTAGGATACACGCGAAAGGAAAAACTAGTTGGTGGGATACACGTTAAAGATAATCTAGTTTTAGGATAAACGCTAAAGAAAAACTGGTCAGTAGGATACACGCTAAAGAAAAACTAGTCGGTAATATACACGCTAAAGAAAAAATTTGTCTGTACGATACACGTTAAAGAAAAAGTTTGGACTGTAGGATGCACGCTAAATAAAAAATTGGTTGTAAGGATACACGCTCAAGAAAAAAAACGATTTGACAAGATACACGCAAAAGAAAAAACTGCTTGGTAGAATCCACGCTACAGAAAAAAAATGGTCAATAGGATTAACGCTAATTTTCATATTGGTCAGTAGGATACTCGTTAAAGAAAAAACTGGTTGGTAGGATACACACTAAAAAATTGGTCGATAGGGTACACGCTAAAGAAAAAAAATGGTCGGTAGGATACACGCTAAAGAAAAAAACTGGTCGGTAGGATACACGCTATAGAAAAAAGTGCTCAGTAGGATACACGCTAAAGAAAAAATTACTCAGTAGGATACACGCTAAAGAAAAAAAGTGCTCAGTGGGATACGCGCTAAAGAACAAATTGTTCAATAGGATACACGGTAAAGAACAAATTAGTCGGTAAGATACACGCTAAAGAAAAAAACTGGTCGGTATAATACACGCTCAAGAAGTATCTCCATTACCCTATAAAATAACTTAGGAGATTTATTCATAATATTTTTTTATGTGTTACCTTTTATGTTTTACTTTATTCATTCGAAACTTTGAATAGGATGAAATCTCCGGAAATAATTTACAACCCAAACTTGCGGAATTCCTAACAAGAGGAGCTTCCGGTATTCCGGCAACGGGGTTTCAGTCTGTGTCATTTAGCGGTTATCAGTGCGGATTTTCTCGGTCTTCTCTTTCTAAAATACAGAAAAACAACCTTGAAACTCTCCCCGACCTCGACTTGGAATTGGGTTGGACGTGGGTACACCTCTCCCACCCCTCGTGGGGGTTAAGTTAGGTTAGAAATCACTCCTCTAATTTTTCTAATTGAAGAATTCCTTCACCATATTTTCCAAAATAGAGGAAGCCCCGCCCCCTCTTATTTTTCCAAGGACCGGGACCTATTTTCTCAGCCTAAGTGGAAAATAGAATCCAATTTTATGGTAATTTTGTGATTACTGAAAAGAGAGGCTACAGCAGTCTTTTTTTTTAGCTACAGAGGCTCTAGTATTTCGCTCTTGGTCTATGTTAACAATTATTTTTTAACGAAAAAATAAATCTTAGGAGAAATCCCGAATATTTCACATTAAAATAGAATGTAATGGATTCCAAATTGTTTTTGAATTTTATAAATGAAAAATTTTTGGAAAGGTCTAAAAGAAAATAAAATTGGTTTTAGAGACCTGCAGCGAAGCGCCAGGTCTAGGCGTCGCTTTTTAAAAGGGAGTAAAGTTTAATTGTACCCATTTAGAGCTATGAAATGACCCATATGACCATGGGACATATGGTTATTCACCCTGTAGATTTCAAATCTGCCATCGGATTTGGCGTTGGGTGACACCATCTAATGGCAGAAGCCTCATTTAGCCATTTAACCCTACAAAAGCACTTGTAAGTGATTTGAACCATGGGAAACCATCAATGCAATGACCATTTATCATATTATGACCAAACGCCGCAGGTCATTGGAGGGACATTCCCTCTTGTTTCTTATCTTATAAAACATCATTTTGGAGTTATTTTCTAAAAAAAAATTCCAATTTTAATTTTTAGGCCGAGAAAATAGGTGCTGACACCCATCCACACCTGTAAAACAATAGCAAATTATTAGAGGCCATTTAGAAAAAGTAGGCAGGTTTTTCCGTATTTTAGAAAGAATGAACCTAGGAATTCCGTATGGGCAGCCTCTATAGACTACAAGGCACAAACCTCAAATCTTATTTATTTTAAAACGCTTAACGTCCTCTATCACCCTCTACTGGGTCTAAGCAAGCCCCGAAAAGATAAAGGGCTCGGAAGGGCGTGCTGTTCCTCCGGGTTTCAGTTTAGCAACAACGGGTGAAAGAGGGTTTTTAAACTTCGAAAATAATAATCCTGATCAACACTCAAATTTTTTGGTTTATCTCGAGAGAAATTAAACAATACTAAAATGTTGTGAAGTCGAATAAAATATATCCTAAAAAAAGTGTCTTTTGTTTAGTATTTCGTGACTGAGCTAACAAAAGAGAATGCTTAATGTTGGCGAAATATTGGCCTAATCTAATATATATTTCCGAAAGTCTGTATGTATATATATATATATATATATATATATATATATATATATATATATATATATATATATATATATATATATATATATATATATATATGATTAATAACACCCACAAGGAAAATAAAAAAACGATTCCGAGCGCTTTCGTCTTTATTCTAAAAGACCTCTTCATGAAATAACGTAGGTCAGGACAGACAATGTTTTAAATAGTAAGGAGTAGGGGGGTAATACGACTACCGACATCAAAGCCCTAACTAGGGCGTACAAATTCTTTAAACACTTTAATTTATGACTTAATATAATTAGATATGATAGGATCTAGGCTAAACAATCCAAGGCTAATATTAAAATTTAGGAAAGTATTAATAGAGATACACTCCAAAATATTTCTTGAAATGTAGTTTGTACATTTAATAATAGGCTTAGCACTATTCCAATTAATAGTATGATCCTGACTATAGATATGTAAAAATGATGCAGATTGTTGACAAATATTATGAACATTAGTTTGGTGCTGTTTAACTCTAACTTTCAATTCTTTACCTGTCTGTCCATAATAGCATTTTTCACAATTATTGCTACCAATAGAATATACAATGCCTGGTTTAGGGGATGAATTTTTTACGAGAAGGAGATGGATAGTGTCTTCATATTTAAAAATAACATTTATGTTCAAAGGTTTTGGTAAAAGAGGTAATTTAATGAAAATTTGATTAAAAAGTAAAACTAGTACATTTTTGGCATGAAATTTAGGAATGTTACAATTAGATTGATAAAATGAATCTAATCGTAGCATCCCTAGAAAAAATATATATATATATATATATATATATATATATATATATATATATATATATGACTCATATTGGGAAAAAATAGCGTCACCTGGTGGTTAGGTTAGGTTAGGTTCAGATTTGACTATTTCTAGGTTTTGGGGGACAGGTAATAGGGGGCTATGAGTTGTAATTAAAACATCAGCATTGCCCGTGGAAAAATAAACGTTTACAGACTGCAATGTTTAAAAAACGCGATAATGCCTATTATCAGCATGCTCGAGACTCCAATAATTTAGATATTTAATTAAAACTCGTGCCCATCTGTTTGAGGCACGCTTTTAACTCTGTGGCGCCACCCGCGTACTCGCGTTTGCCTGCGCGCCCACCCACTTGCTCGCCCTGTCGCACTACTGTAATGTGAAAATCGTTCTCTGTTAATCTTTCATGATACACTACTCCATTACTCAAAATTAAAATAAACCTCATATTCTATACCTAACAACTTTTAATTGCGTAACTTAACTCAAGCAGAGAATTTAATTTTTTCAAGATAGTATTTTTATGCTCGGACAACGCCAGGTATCTTTTTAAGTCCTTCCTAAAACAGGAATAATGGATGGCGCTACTAGGCACCGGCAAACTAGTTGACCACTGCAACCTGTTTGTCTGTAAATAAGGATGAAACAAGTTTCGTTAAAGTAAGAGCTTGACCAAGTTGGCACTATTTTCCGTATCCTTTTATTAAAAAGCTTGTGCTTTTTTAAATAATTGATTCAATTTATGATGAAAATGGCTTTTTTTTACATCAAATAACATCATAAATTTCAGCTCTATCAATTTGGAGTAAACCTACTGCAGTTAAATTTTGGTTATACGTTTTCAGAAAAGTTTCAACCTTTTGCAATGTGAAATGGCTTCCTTTTAGCACCGATCAATAATCTAATTATTTTTTCTTTGTTTAGGAATAACACGAAGCGAATGAAATATTTCATTAAATTACGGGTCTCCAGAAGTCAAGGGTACCGCTACACACACACATATATATATATATATATATATATATATATATATATATATATATATATATATATAGCTATCGGAATAGTTTCGGCAAGTTGCAAAATGCTATTTTCAACTAATAATGAAGAAACTAGGCAAGGAACACAGTATATATAAGGTAAGCCACATCCTAAACAAAAGAAACCGCAGGAAACAATCTAGCAAAAGCTCAAGTGTATCTAGGGCAAACGACAAGCTAAACAAAATGAAATGAAACAGGACACAATCTGGAAAGTTGCTAATCTCCGAGAACCATTGCTTCCGGTTGTTTATAAATACGATTGGCGACTTTATTCGATATATATTTATTAAATTTGTATTGCCCTTCGGATAAATTAAAATTATCAACTTTGTTAATGACGATGGATTCCGCAATTCTCCTCTCAATATAATTGTTTGATTTATAAATGGTTTTTGCTTGGTTGAAACCAATGTTATGGTCATGCCTTTGCATGTGCGTAAAGAGACTTGAAGAGTTCGTACACCTTCTGATATCGGCTTGATATTCTTTCATCCTCTTATTAAAGTAGTCCGACTCTCCGATGTATGCCAAATTTCAATTGTGGCATGGTATGCTGTATACTCCAACATCATGATTGATTGGACGCAGTCTAGTCAAGGATTTTCGTATGGTATTAGAATATTTAAATGTAATATCTATGTTATTTTGGTTCACATATGATTTTAGGGGGGCCAGGGCTGGAACATATGGAAAACTAATACACTTTTTAAAATCGTCGCTTCGCGGCGTGGAAATGGATGACATAGAGGTTTTTTCGTGATATCTTCCATTATATAACGGGTGACCCAAAAGTTACTTCACATTTTAAAAAATTAATAACAGAAATTAATTAAGTTATAAAAGTAAGTGATATATAAAATGAAATAGATCTTGAATTTTTATTATCTGAATATAATATCCTTCAAATGTTCTCCATTATTGTTAAAACAAAGGCTGATTCTTTGCACCATATTTTCCATGACATTTTCCAAAACATCCGGAATGATTTTGTCCATTTCTTCAATGATATTTTGTTTCAATTCTTGAAGATTATTAGGCTTCTTTACGTATACCTTTTCTTTAAGGTATGCCCAAAGGAAAAAATCTGAAGGGGTAAAATCAGGTGATCGTGGTGGCCAATAAACGTCACCTAAACGTTTTTCTCTCGCCTTAATGACCATATTTTTAACTGCAATATCGATAAAACGTACCAATTGGGGTTCAAAGCCAAACACTCTGCTGAAACCGCTCTTCTTAATGTTTCAGACAGTTTACGTAGAGCTGCCGATAGGGTTTGCACATCCATTCAAATCTTCCTAGACCTCTACTCTGCTTTCGACACTATCGACTACACTGTTCTCCTTGATCCCCTTCAAACTTTCCTTGGTCTCTCGGGCACTGCACTTGCTTTGGTCCGCTCATACCTCTCCTCCCGCACTCAGTCAGTCACGCTCGATAACCTCTCCTCCGAGCCCGCGCCCATTCATTTTGGGGTGCCTCAGGTTTCAGTCCTTGGTCCCCTCCTCTTCTGCATCTACTTACTTCCTCTTGGCCCCCTTCTTCGCGATTTGGGCCTGTCCTTCCACCTATATGCTGATGACACTCAGATATACCTTTCCTCATCCGCTGTGTCCTTCGCTCAATCAATTACTAAGCTCCTTTCAGCCTACACCTCCATAAACGATTAGCTGTCTGCCAACTTTCTCAAACTTAACCACAATAAAACTGAAGTTCTCCTTGTTGGTACCGCTTCGATGGTCAAGAAACCTAAAGCTCTCTTCCCCTCCCTTAACCTTGGAGAAACCAATGTCACCTTCTCTATTACCGTCAGTAATCTTGGTGTTATTTTCGACGAGCAACTCTCATTTAAACTCTCATTCTCCGCAACTTTTCACGTGTTCGATCCCATTTTGATGGACGAAGCCTTGAGAATGCTATTCAACCCCTTCGTCACCTTACGCTTAGACTACTATGATTCTCTTCTAGTGAATCTCCCTTCTTCGTCACTTCGCCCCCTACAACTAGTTTGAAGCTATGCTGCTTGGCTCCTCCTTCGCCACCCCTAGTTCTCTCCTCCAATGCCTCCGTTACAGGAACTACACTGGTTACCTATTCGCTTCCGTACCCAATATAAAATTCTTCCCATCACCTACAAGGCCCTAAACCTCGAGGCTCCACCTTATCTCTCGTCTGCCCTCTCCCGTCGTCAAACTCCTCGGGCACTCAGATCTAACCTCGCTCCCATCCTGAACACTCCTCGTTCTGTCCTTTGCTCGATGGGCGACCGTTCCTTCTCAGTTTGTGCTCCTAGACTCTGGAATATTTTTCCTGCCGAAATCGGATCCTTTCCCTCCCTTGCTACTTTTCAACGTCTCCTAAAGACTCATCTCTCCAGAATTGCCTTCTCTTCCCTGTAAACTTTCTCTACATTCGCTACACAACCTGCGCTCTGTGAGGGGCTAACAGCCCTGAAGGGCGCATTATAAATACTTATTATTATTATTATTATCACGTATGGTTAATACAAATGTATTTTTTAGATTTTCTAAGCACCTTTTCCTTCCACATGTCCTCCATTTTTTTCCAAGCACAATTGAGCCTTTGATCGCATTGATTGCACCACTCTTTTGGGTGATTTCCCTTAAGTAAATTGATTTAACGTGTGATACTATCTTTTAACTGGTTTATATTTTTCGGGGGACTAGAATATACTTTACTCTCTAGAAGTCCATATAAGAAGAAATCGCACGGTGTTAAAATACTAAGATCTTCGGGCCATTCATTTGTATGATTTAGCGCGACAATGCGATTGCTAAAATGTTCTCTCAGTCTTTCCCGTACAGCAAGTAGTTTACGATCTGGGGCTTCGCCCTAAATCCACCAAACTCTATTTAATTGATTGCCGTAAATACAGTGGAGTACTGTGGTGATCCGTTTTTTTGATCAAGCTCAGATAGGTAGCTCCAGTGAAATTATTGTCGTAAAACAATGGACCGACGAGTTGGCCATTCCCGCATATCTCGATTCACAGAGACTTTCTGCCCACAAATATGTCTCTCAAAGTTGAATTCCGGGGGATTGTTTAGCGGTGCATACTGTCGAATATCATGAAAATTTACCTTTCCAATCATGAAAAAGGTTGCCTCGTTACCACTCATAATGCTGTCCAAGAAACTAGCAGATTTATGCAGAAGTCATTCTCCAAATTGTCTACGACGAATAAAACCAGTTTCAAGAAGTTGGTAACGTGCATGCATCTTATTGGGATGCCAATTCATCTCGTGTTTAACAATGCAGTTAAATGTTGAGTTGCCAATTGCAAGCTCAATTCAATTTCTGATTGATACATTTGAATTTTGAAGAAATATCATCCGAATATTTTCAATATTTTCTATTTTCTTATGATTTTCTACGACCCTAACGACCTTTGTTTAGGTTTAAGCATGCGCTTTCTTCTTGGTACTTCTTGGCATTTTTTCAAAATAACGGACTTGATTGATGGATGCCTTTCAGTAAAACGATGTTCAAATAAATTTTGTATTTGTTTAATATTTCCACTCATAAAGTTTGTGATAAGAAATACTGGTTGATTTTTTTTTAACTGCATGATAAATGGGATCTTCAGAATTAGTCTTTTCTGTGATGCGTAGAAATGATTTGATGTAACAATGGGAAGAACATACAATTTTATGTATTCCATTGGTATCAAAGCTACTTAGAAAAATAAAAGAGAATTATGAAGCGCTACATTTCGATTTTTTTTTTTTAGGTAAATTTGTTAATTTTCAAATTTGGATTTTTATTATTTCACATCCTTGCGGAAACACTTTTGTTTGCCTCCACGAAAAACATTTGTGTATCAACATTCTTAAAATAAAATTTAATGAAAGATAAATAGTTGCTAGATAAAAAAAAAATTACGGGACCAAAAAATATCACTAATAGATTTGATAATACTAATTCAAATCTCTCTTAACTTTTTTAACTTTTTTGTTGGTCAACATATATATATATATATATATATATATATATATATATATATATATATATAATAATAATTTATGTTACAATATAAAGATTGGATGCAGTTTTGATTTATATTTAAATTAGGTTTAAGTTTTAGGATGTAAAGTGATTCTAATATCCGTAGTTCGTTGGCATGGGGGATGGGACTAGGTATTTTAAAGTTATCCATATTAATTTCAGACTTGCTTATTTTGATGTGATCTCGTATGGGCGAGGGGGATCTGATTTGTTTAGAATTAGCCCCGTGCGGGTCTACCTTCCCCGACGCTGCTCGATGCGACAATGGTTTGACCTAATGGTCGAACCAATATAAGATGAATCGCAAGATTCACAACTATATTTATAAATTACAGAGGAGCGACAAGGAAATTGAATTCGGTCCATATAGCTGAAATAAGATCCAATATTGTGCCCATTTAAGTAACTTGAATTTTGGGTGGAGATATGGATAGAATTTATGTAGTCTTCTTAATTTCATTTACAAAGTCGTTCGATTTTCTACTAAAGTATAAGAGACTAAAGAAAATGGTTAATTTTTCTACAGTACTTTCTGTTGGATTTTCATGATAGAGAGAATTAAGAAACTTTTTAATGTGTTTTTCCACTAATGAGTCAGGGTAGCCATTATTTTTAAAGAATGTTTTTAGAAAAGAGAATTCTAAATGCAGTAGTCTGTAGGAAGAACATATATTGTAGGCTAACTTAAGGTTTCTGGCAAGAAACTAAAGAAACTTATGCCTAAACTTGTAAATATAGGCTTCCTATAGACTGAAGTTTCATACTTTGCTCTTGAACGTTTAATATCGATATCCCAAAATGGGAGCCTATTATTTTTCGCGACCTCTCTTGTATAATTTATGTTTTCATATCTAGAGTTCAAGTATTTAAGGATTTGTTCCGCCTGTTGCTCTGATCCCATTAGTACAGACTACTGCATTTAGAATTCTCTTTTCTAAAAACATTCTTTAACATTAATGGCTACCCTGACTCATTAGTGGAAAAACACAATTCGATTTTAGTATTTTATGAAACTAGGAATTTTAACCCTTTTCTATCTTAGTTTCTTAGTGCCGATGATGAAGCTAAGTCCTCGAAACGTTCAAACCCAGATAAATAAAGAGGCTTTTATCAATAGTGTGTTTGGTTTTCACCTATATATATATATATATATATATATATATATATATATATATATATATATATATAGAAGAATTTTAAGACTAATTTAAAATATCTATAGTTAACATGATAATAACAAACCGTATTGACTAATTGCACGTCATATTATTTTAAGGGGTGGAGCCCTGAAATTCAAGTAATCAATACTTGAACACTATTAACATGTGAATAATAATAAATAATCACCCGATAATAAATTAAGTACTGCCAATACTTTTGACATCACTTGCATCCTAGTCAATAATTTCATATAAAGAAATTAAACAACTTGATAATAAAGTTAGGCTTTCAAGTTGGCATAATAATATTTTTGTAACACATAAAAGATGGACGCGTGATATCATTTCAGAAACAGATTGTTTTCCATTAGTAATATCATTGCGAATCCAATGAACCTTTTCTAAATGGTGTAATAGTGGCACTTTCTTCAAAAAATTCCATTCTTGGAGACGAGAATCCAGTATTTCACTTTGCTGTTTAATGAGGGAAAGATCAAGAATCAGATCATTTATGTAGTTTAGGTTGTAGTATATGTGCTGGCTTTTCGTGACATTGGGTTTGTGACTCATACAACTCATCTTGTGATTCTGGTTAAACTTTCAGTTATCGCCTGGTATCCCGCATGGAGATAGAAGAATAGGTATATGAATGCAAATGTCCAACAGAGCCACGAGTAGACCGAAGATCTGCTTACATAATAGCTTTCTAAATTCTCTGGTTACGACCTGGAGAAGAAAGAGATTTTATTAAGTTATTAAAATGTTAAATTATATTTAGGACATAAATCTTCATTTGCAAACAAAAAAAAAGCTATCAGATTTAAATAAACCACAAAAAAGTCATTGAGATAAGTATGATTGGTATTGTTGTTTCTTATTGTAACCTGTATGAAAAGAAAACCAAAAGGTTGACCTCAGAATTGCTTAAAAAAAACCCAACTAAATTGGGACTTTTAGACAAAAGTAAGCCGTAGAAAAAAAGTAGACTTTCTGACATTTCGGGCGCCCTTGTGATGGCGTATGGGGCTGAATCTGGTAAACTGGGCTTCACTCCTTGATTAGGGGAGTTCCCCAAATCACTGGGGGGGTTAGTGTCCTCGCCCTGTATTGACTTTGAGTACCCAAGTATGGAAATCAGGCTCTTTATCCAAAAGGACAGAAACTAGGCCTATTTTTCTCAAATCATTTACTTCTGATTC
Source organism: Ceratothoa steindachneri (assembly GCA_963969495.1). NCBI lineage: Eukaryota > Metazoa > Arthropoda > Malacostraca > Isopoda > Cymothoidae > Ceratothoa > Ceratothoa steindachneri. The sequence goes on from OZ018319.1 coordinate 214,177,810, forward strand.
AATCCTTAATTCATCCTAATTCTCCTTTTTATATCTTACAAGCATCCTCCCATTCCCTAACTTTACCCATTTCATGAACCTCTTCAAAATCTGGTGTTTATCTTCTTGTGGGTTGTCACCTTTCCCATAAATCAAAATCCCTCCAATTTTCATGTTATTCGCCTGAAAAAAAGAAGAAAGATGAAGGAAGAGAAAATAAAAAGAAATCAACGGTCGCTAGAACGACTACCAAGCCACCATCTACTACATCGGCGGTGCAAAAAAAGAACAGAAATAAAGTACGATGAAAAATTAAAATGCAAGAGATTCCCTCTCCCCAGGGCAAAACTAAATATATTCTTCATATCTATTTTTACCTACTACACATTTCACCACTTATTAAATCATCATTATTATCGCATGAAAAAAATAATAAAATCACCGGAATGAATAAGCATAATCCCTTAAATAACAAAAAAAAACACCAATTGGTAAACTCCGCAAACTCGAATTTCAGAATCATTTTGTAGTTTCTGGTTTCAGCTAATCGAAATGATGCAATTCCATTTAGACATAAAATGAAAGGTGGCGTCCAAGTACATCTTCAACATCGCCTTGATTCTGACCACCACTTAACTTACAATGGGCAGCAGTTGTTCATCCAGACAATCAACGCAAGATTCAGCTTCAGTGAAAAGCGAAGAGTAAGCAATATTTCATACATCTACCTCACTGAGTCGATTAAGTCAATAGTTCATTTGTTTATTTGGATGAGTGAAATGATTCCTAATTGAGTATGAGTGAAATCGATGTGAATAAACTTTCATTACAATTTGTGATGGTTGATTATTTTAAAACTGGCGAATTAATATTATTATAGCGAAGAGCAGGGACGTATCTCTGCCTAAAGTGGAAAAGTTAAGGGAAGTGAAAAAATTATGATTTCTTCTTACACACATTTTACTTCATTTATTTTTTTACCAACCCCCTCAGATTTTGGTAATGAGACGCCCTTGTTAGTGGTTGCTTCTAAATAATATTAAAATGACGAGCTGCAATCCTTAATTCACTTTAGGGACCCTGCATTTGCTTAAGAAGAGGGTGGAAGTTCAGGAGAGTTGCGTGTCTTTCCGCTTCTTAGCGCCCTAAGTAGTCTCCTCTCATTTTTACTACCCCCTAACTACACCACTTTTCAAGACTTGGTGAAAAACTCATCCTTGAGTTCCGCCCTTTTTAAATGAACGTAAATACTGTCATTGGATAACATTTCCTAAGTATAATATCCTCCCCCTTTCATAACCTTCATTTAAGGCTTGATACTAAACTACGCGCCGCAAGTAGTCTCCTCCTTAGAGTACTCGGGTTACGTACCTGCCCCACATTTCCCCCTCCCCAAACTTCACCACGCTTTTGTTTTAATAAATGCCGTTTGTGGTTTTCCAGTTCGCAGGATGCGAGTGGAGCAGCGCCCGAATCCCCGGCGGCGAACCGAACCAAGAACAATTCTGCCCGGGAGAAAGCGAAACCGCCCGACGCAACGGCGCTCCGGCTCATAGACACCGACTTCTCGTCCGGAGGCGATGAAGGTCAGATGCTTTCTCTATCTTCTTTATTACTTTAATCATAATTATGATTATAAATAATTATTATTGGTATTATTGTTGTTATTATAATTATTGATATTATAATTATTATTATTATCGGTATTATTATTATTGGTATTATTAATATTATTATTGGTATTATTATCATTATTATTATTATTATTTTATTATTATTGATTTATTATCATTAGTATTATTATTGGTATTATCATTATTATTATTATTTTTTATTATTACTATTATTAGTATTTGTTATCATTACTATTTTTATTATTTTATGATTAAAATTATTATTATTATTGATATTATTATAATTATCATTACCATTAGTATTATCATTGTTGGTATTATTATTGGTATTATTATTATTATTATGATTATTTTTTATTATTACTATTATTATTATGATGATTATTATTATTATTTATTTTTATTATTATTATTATTATTATTATTATTATTATTAAAGCTAAGAGGCACAAACGAAGGAAAGCATCATCTGCTTAAGAATGTTTGAAAGGAGAGAGATGTTCGTGACCAAAGTGATTTGTAATCTTTACCCCCACCCCCCACCACACCCCCTAGCGTCACAGTCATGCGATTAGTGTTCGATTTCCGAATCGAAGATCCCTGCTCTTTCCAAGGTCTCCTCCGTCCACTCGCCGCCATGACTCAGTTGAGTAAGGAATTCACAGGATGGCGATCGCGCCCATTCACTTAACTCGCAATTCAAACCTTTTGTTCTGAATCGAGATTGACTCAATTCTGACCAGTGACGAGTTGATTCGTTTGGTATTGTTAGTACTTCGCTCAAAATCTCGGTTAATAGTTGATCAATCGAGTGAAAATAGCATTTTACTACCTACGTTAGGCTCGACTCAAATTGAGATAATTTTCCACCTTAAAATTTACCTCAATTATAATTTTACAGTAATTTACTGAAAAAAGCTCTTTAATCATTTTTAGTGAATTCGGATGTTAACAGTGAAGATAAAGCTGTTTTTTTTTTAGGTGAAGTTTGATCGATTGTTGTGCAAATGTCAATCATGATTCACACTTGACCTTCGTCTTATATGCCCCCCTTAGTGGGTTCAATCTTTCTAACAGTTTGCTTATTTATGAGGTCATCGATGCACTTGAGTGGTTTGAATTACGAAATACATTTCATTCATATCACCCAAAGCCATTTTTCCTCCAACGCTTCTATCGCATTTCGCTTGAGAATGTGGTAAAATGTCATAAAAATGTTCTAAATTGGTGATGCAAATTTGAGATAGTTAAACCAAGGGCCTGATATTAACTTGTGACCACCTTGGCCTACTTTGGGCAATGCAGAACTTCCACATTATGGATCTGCAATCGGGAATCTTAAAATTGCTTCGACATAAGAATCGCAAACAACAGATGAGACAGTCATTAAGTGAAGCGATTGAGTGCTCTTCACTTCTGCTAGTGCACGTGGCTCAGGCAATGGGTGCGAAGCTTTTTTTTGGTATTTATTAAAGACATAAGGATACGTGATTAGGGCTAAGATATTGAATGCTATATAGTTTAAGGTTAAGGAGATAATGGTTACAGAGGGTACTTGGCTATGGAATGGGTGCCATATTTCGCTGAGCTTTCTCCATCTGCTACAATTTAGGGTGGTAAATTTGTCCTATTGGAAAGGAGCGCTCGTTATTTATTTATTTATTTTTTTCATACCCATTAACTGCTATCAAATTCTTAGTGATTAGAGTTAACAGAGGGGCGCTATTATGGTCTTTGTCTTTTTTTTAATCACTAATTTTTTAATTTAGTGATCTCACTTTTATTTTATCTATATAAATACTCATTGAATTAACTAGGTTTCTCTCTTCAATTAGCCCTTCATTGACTTTACTAGGTTTATCTATTCAGTTAGCCCTGATTGAATTTACTAGGTTTCTCTGTTCGATTATCCCTCATGGAATTAACTAGGTTTCTCTCTTCAATTAGCCCTTCATTGACTTTACTAGGTTTATCTATTCAGTTAGCCCTGATTGAATTTACTAGGTTTCTCTGTTCAATTATCGCTCATTTAATTAACTAGGTTTTTCTCTTCAATTAGCCCTTCATTGACTTTACTAGGTTAATCTATTCAGTTAGCCCTGATTGAATTTACTAGGTTTCTTTGTTCGATTATCTCTCATTGAATTTACTAGGCTTCTCTGTAAAAGTATACCTTATTGAGTTTACTATTATCCTCTATTAAAGTAGTCTTCAATGAACTTACTAGGTGTTTCGGCTCAAGTAGCTCAATTGGATTTACTAGGTTTCTATTTTCAATTAGCCCTGATAGATTTGAGCAGGTCTCTCTTAATTTAGCCCTTCACTGAATTTACCTAGTTTCTCTGTAAATCTAGCTCACATTGAATTTACTAGGTTTCTCTCTAAACATAGCCCTTCATTAAATTTATCTAGTTTGTTATTTTTAAAAGTTGGTCCCAATTAATTCATTAGAGTTATCTGTTCAAGTATCCCTCATTAAATCTAATAGGTTTATCTGTAAAAGTATCCCTCATTAAATCTAATAGGTTTATCTGAAAAAGTATCCCTTTATTGAATATACAAAGTTCCTTTGTAAAAATATTTCTTAATTAATTCGTATATTTTTAGTAGGAGTAGCCTTCAGTAAATTTATTGGTTGCCTATTTGAATTTAGTACATTTCTCTGTAAAAGTAGTTTAGAGTAAATTTATTAATTTTATTTATCCAAGTAATTATTTATGTATTTGGTGCGTTTCTCTGTAAAAGTAATTTCAATGTATTTTATACCTTTCTTTGTAAAATAAGTAATCGATCCATTTAGTAGACTACTTTTTATGAATTTGCCACATTTCTCTGTAAACGTAGTCCGCTGTGACTTTAGTTAGTTTCACTATAAAAGCAATTTATGAAGTTTCTGCCTTTGTCATTAAGGGATGACCTCATTAATTTACTAGGTTTCTCCTGAAAAGTACATCGGCCGAATAGTTACGATGTTATTGTTAAATACTTCCGGAATTAACCTTGCGTGGACGTTGGCAATTATATCATTCGAGAGAGAATATAAAACAACATAAGGGTTTCAAATATCGTTAGAATCGGCCGAATAGTTACGAATTTATTGCTAAATACTTCCGGAACTAACCTTGCGTGGACCTTGGCAATTATATCATTCGAGAGAGAATATAAAACAACATAAGGGTTTCAAATGTCGTTAGAATCGGCCAAATAGTTACGATGTTATTTCTAAATCATTATAGAACTAACCTTGAGGAGAACTTGACAATTATACCATTCAAAAGAGCATATAAAACAACATAAGGATTTTAACTTTCGTTAGATTCGGCCGAATAGTTACGATGCTGTTGCCAACAAAGTTATTGAAAGGTAAAATGGTTGCCATCCTACCGAAGACCTACGGAACAACACCTAACTTATAGAGTCGCTTTCGCGCAACTCAAAATATCTTGCAATGAATTCATTCTGTTTCCCTTTTAAGGTTCTTTTCGACAAATTTGGTCTCGTTCTCTATAAAAGCAGTGCTCCACGAATTTAGAAGATTTCTCTCTAAAAGTACTTCACAATGATCTTGGTATCGTTCTGTGTAAAAGTACTCTTCAGCGAATTCAGTATGTTTCTCTGTAAAAGTACTTCGTAATGAATTTGCTACTCTTCTCTCTAAAAGTAGTCTTCGGAGAGTTTACTATTTTTCTGTTAATGTACTTCTCATTGTATTTAGTACTTTTCTCTGTAAACGTAGTCTGAAGACACTTTTTTTCTCGGTAAAAGTACTCTTCCCATTGAATTTTTTAGAATTTGCTTTTATTGTTGAATAGGAAATATAATGAAAAGGAGAGTTGAAAAGAGATTAAAAATTAGATTAAAATTTACGTTTCTTAAATTTTTTGTTATAAGAGTAGAGAAATAGGAGAGATTAATATCCTCTTTATCCTAACTCAAAATTCCACGAACTTGTCCCTCACTCCCCTTAATGGAGCGTATGGAGAGAACTGGATCCGATCTAAATTCCAGCGCGTTCCCTGAAATTAAATGACTTTCGAGCATTTGCATCATTCCACTCCCCCAAAATGACTCCATTCCAATGAAAATGTATCCAGAGGATGTTTAAAAAAAAATTCAATATTCGTCAAAAAACAGAAATTTAAAAAAAAAGAAGTTTAATTAAGATATGGCGTTTGTATCTAAATTTTAAATGTTTAGTCAGGGAAAGATTTCTTCACGTTATATATTTAAATACCATGTAATGGCTTTGCCACTTCTCCCTACGGGGGAGAACTTGCGTTTTGCTACTAAGATTAAAATTTAAAATCTAAAAAAAGCAGCCATGGTTAAATGTTTATAAATTTTCTGAACTTCGCCAATTATAATCATTTTAAAAAGGAACTCTAAACTAAATTTCCCCCCTTTCAAAATATCACGTTGCTAAAATATAGAATTATAGAAGAAGAAGATAAATAAACATAAATTTTCTGAAGTTCACCATTTGTAATTCTTTGGGTTTTAAAAAATTCACAAAATTTCGATACTTATATTTATTTCTGAACTTCACCATTTTGTTTTTCACTAACTCTATAATTTAAGAAGGGGATTTTTTTAGTATTTGAATAATAATTTCATCTTAGTTTGGTTATGACTTGTTTTTTATCGAAATTTTGTGAATTTTTAAAACCCAAAGAATTACAAATGGAGCAGTTCAGAAAATTTATTTTTATATATCTTCTTCTATAACTAACTATATTTTAACAACGTGATATTTTGAAAGGGGGAAAATTTAGTTTAGAGTTCCTTTTTAAAATGATTATAATTGGCGAAGTTCAGAAAATTGATAAACATTTAACCATGGCTGCTTTTTTTAGATTTTAAATTTTAATCTTAGTAGCGAAGCCATTGCCTGGTCTCCATAGAATAAAATGACTCCTAATTTTAAAAATTGATATCTTCGATTTTCTTGGGGGGGAGGGCGATTAATTTGTATCGGTGCTTATCAAATTCAGTTTTTTTTTTACAGTCTATATGACTCCCAAGTATTCTTTCTCCCTTTTAATAGAACTATGTACCTTCTACATATTATATCTTCATCACTTCATCTCCTTAGGAAGATATTCACTTGATGTTCACTTGCTCTTACACTTTTCATTTGTCGACCTTCTCTACTTTCTTTACAGATTTCTTCTTACTAACTTTATGCGTGATGCGGCCTCGTTGCTAATGCACTTTAAATTTGGAGAGAAAAATAATGACATGTGGCAAGTCGAGTCAAGCCCGAGATATCTCGTAGCTTTCATACCTGGCCACAAACGCCTCGCGCTTTCATCCGCAAAAATAAAATAAAAGTTTTTTGGAAACAATTCCAAGAAGGGGTTAATTAACTCTTAGTCCAACCATACACCGGTAGGGGTCCATTGTCATAAAGAACTCCTTTTCGACATCTAAAACATTAATTTCTTGACCATTTTTCCTCTCTTAGGAACGGGTGCGGGTACCCCACTTTCGTCGAGCATGAGCGCATGCGCAGCTAATGGATCGACGAAAGGAAACCCCCCCGAGAAAGGAGACTTGAAAGGTGCTCAAGAATTACCGGATCTTTCCCGCCTCAGGGACGAAACACGTCTCCTCCTCACCGGAAATGTCCTCGATAAAAGAAAGCCAAGGACTCGGAAAAAGATGTGTGTGGTCATATTGGGCCGCCTTGACGGTGAGTTGTTTGTGTGTGTGGGTGTTCAAGTTAGGGTAGATATTTCCTGTCGTATTTACCCTTATTCGGATATACCTAGGGGTAAGAATCAAGCGAGAATTGGTATGTCAAACAGACAGAAAATTAGGTAAACAAAGTGAAGAAAAGAACTGTTAAGGCAGATTTCTTAAGCTCTAAATGCTAGGGCTGGAATACTGAATACCCCCAGATTAGTACAAAAACAATGAACACAAGTACGCAACGTACAATAAACCCCCTTGTGGGGTAAAAGGTAATATCATAACCCGGAATCCTAATCTTGCCATTTCAAAGCCGTCCGTAAAAACCTAGACAAAACATAACCTTTGAAAATGTCTTGCAATCAAACTTTTCTTTTCCGTATAGGATGTTTAGCATCTTTGGATTCACATCCCGTTTTCGGAGCTTTTAATCAACATAACAGTTTACTTACCATAAGAGATTCTTTTAAGTAAGATTGCTATCTATAAGGCTTCTAGAAAACAGAAATTTCAGGTCTAATTATGTGGCGGACGATGCCAAATTGCAGTGCGCAATCCAAGACCACAAATTTAATTTAATTCCAGTCCTAATTTTGGTAACACCATTGTGTGGGTCTTGATAGGACAAAATTATTAGATTTAATCAAATCCCGGAGCTTCAGGATGGCCTCAAACAAGTCTTGTGTCACAATTTAACAGAAAACACAGTAATAACATGGTGTGTCTTAAGACCGGAGGCAACTCACGTTTTGTTGTGAGATTGCTTCGTAATCTGATAATACATAGTGATATTTTTCGTGATTGAAACTGGGCTATAGGCACACTCCACCAAAGCATCCTTCAGAATTTGAGAATTTGGTAGGTAAGAGCTGCTCTACCCACGCCAATGGCTCACGTACTACCTTTCTGCGGGTACAACTGATACTTGAGGCGGACATTCGTCCAGTTTCTTGAATGAGAGTTGGGGTGTTATTTGAGAGGATAAGCTCACAGATTTTTGAGTTTCCTTATTTCTGTTGGGTCTTCCTGTGTCGAGCATGTTAGTGGGACAATACAACATTTCACCTCATGGTCTTTTGTAGGTATGCCCATATTTTACATGGCATACGTTTGTCTACGCCCAAGTTGAAATATATCAAACAACTACCCCACCACTTAATTCTTTTAAAAGTATGTTAAAATACATTTAATTAATACTATTCCATGATATATTAATTTAACATAAAAATAAACCCTAGCTTGGTATAATGACTTTGCTATTTATTACCCATCTGGCGTAATGTGCTATTTCATCTTTTAGCGCATGCATCATAGTTTGCCACCCCCTTCCCTATTCGGGTTTCCGGATATACAAATACAGATAATCCATAAAGTATTCGAAAATATTTAATAGGTCTTAATTTATTTTTAAAATCACACTTTGACTTGACTTTGATATGGAGTGAATTGCAACCGGGTTTATGGAATTTATTACAAAAGACAAAATAAGAATAAGTAACACAAGATTAAAGAAAATTAGGAATGAGTTGATACCACTGCTAAAGTGATTATTACATTACTCTAGCGAAGGGAACACAAAAGGACAACTCAGTCAATTGACACAGGCTGATGAAGTCAAGAGGCTGAAAGGATACAAAGATTAAGGAATGCCATAATTAGAAATTTATCATTTTCCCTAAGATGAAAGATCGCTCAATGCATATTAAGTTGCCCGAAAGGATATTTTTTATGCAAGCTGACGATGGAGATTGAGCACTTATAATACTGGAAGCATTGACTTAGGAAAATGAGGTTCCGGATGAGGAGAGGTAAATAAAATTCTGCTGCGCGTGACGTCGATATATGAGTAAACTTTGCAAATCTGCAAGTTAAAGACGACCCACATTACGGAGATGGTTGCGACGAGCAGCTTCGCTCAAGTAAAAATGACCAGGATGCCACCTAATGAAGATACGGTTGACAATAAATCGTCAAGGTAAGGTTTTAGAAAAAAATCGATTTCCAAAATGTGGCCAAAATTTCAAAGAATGAATGACCTCTGGTAGACAAAATGAGAGACCGTCAGGAATGATTCGGCCTCCTTGTTAGTAGTTTTCGTGCAGAGCAACCAAAACTTCCGCGCTTCAGTTTGACGTTGTGTTTCGCGCGTGATATTGGGCGATATTGACTTGGGCATTATTGTGCATGCATTAGCTGGATATAAGGATAAAGTGTCCCTGCTCTGGCAAATGGAAGACCTTGCATCCCTTCAGAGCGTAAGGGTAATGCACGCGAGAGTATGGATGGGATCTGCTGGCGTCCCTCTTTGTGTCAATTTTAAACCAGATATAGATTAATAAAAACGCGGGAATGACGTCCCAATCACTGAGGAAATGCCATCTCGGTGTCCAGTTTGGAAGAAAAGGAAAGCCCAAGTTGTTGGGGAGGTAAAAAAAATAATACCCAGTATTTTCTCAGCTGCCTTCTTTGTTTACTCAGATGGGACTGTACTCTGAATTTCAGCGCCTACCCCATGGGAAAGTTATATCCTTTCGAAGCCACGTATGTCATCGTTGTCGCACTGCCACAGGGTGAATAACTGGGCTAAGATTTATGCTTTATAGGTATCTCAAGTGTCATTTGGCTGGAAAAACTGTGTTAAGGTAATGCAAGGGGGTTATGTAGATTAGGTACGATTAAGGAAACGCCTAGTACTACATTAACTCACAAACGAGTGTTTCTAGTAACCATTGGATTCGTGTACACATTTTGCAGAATTCAGCTATGTGCAGGGAAGTGTGTATTTACATCACATAAGAGTAATTTAGTTGTGTCGCTGTTCGTCTCTTTGAGATTAAAATGGCATTTTCCGCTCATTTCTTCATGACGTTCCTTTGTTTCTGTGTCTGGTTTTATACCAAGAAAGCTGAGGCTTCTTCACTTTCACTCATTTATACTCGCCCTGACTTCACCTCTTTAGGAGCTTCTTTCTTAGCTTTCTTGTCAAGATTATCTGTCTAATTTTTTGCTTTATTTTAGATTTATAAAATAAATGGTTTGGGTTCAGGTATTCTTCAAAGGAACTCGTTGCAGGAATGGGAGAGGTGTAGGAGGGTCTTTCCCCCCCGGAGGACTTAATCTACTCTTCATAATATTTTTTTATTATTATTTTGATAACTGTAATAATAAAGCATTTATATAACGCTCTTTAGAGTCGTTGTCCCTCGTATAACGCTTGACCAGCGCTCTGAGAAGGCTTGACGTAGAATATGGGTATTAAGGTGTTCTTGAAGACTCTAAGTAAGGGAGAAGAGCGTATAGTGGGCGGCATTTCATTCCACGCCTTAGAAGCTCAAGTTGAGGTGGCATTTCATCCCACGTCCTTGAGGCTTCACCGCCGTCATCTCTGGTCCTTCACGATCGCGAGACAAGCCCACTGTTGTTAGATGAAGGCTCTAACATCATTAATGAAACGGGGTTTGTGCCAGCTGCGGGAGTCTTTTTTTCTGATTTTTGTCCTGTTGCGAATCAGCCTGCCTTTGGGCAGGCTTCCAGTGAGGAAGTTTATGATGAACTTGACCCCCTCCCCATCCAGCTGAGATGTAGGGATTTAAAAATCACATGGAATGAGTGAGGCAAAAAACAAGCTGTGAGGAAATTTCCTCAGACGTGAACTGAAGCCTTGGAAAAGAAACAAAAGGTTCCATGTCTATAGGAAAATATTAAATCTGTCTACCACTGGAATACTTGTTTCACAACAGGTTCACCACTTATCTCTATAAATTGCGTGCATCGAGCGTCTTTCATCCTAATCGCAGTACCATCGATATGGTATGTGCAAATGAAAGGTACAAGAGAAGAGGGTTAAATAATACAAGCTGGAATCACAACAGAAGGTCATTGCACTTATCCGACTCTTCCATGACAATATCTCTGCCTCATCTATCTCATTGGGGACCTTCAGATCAACATGGAATCTCGCCCTCGAGTCGCTACAACATTAAGCACCTACCGAAAGTCGGCCCAAATTGGGACTCGTGTCTGGCAACTGAGTTCTCAAATCTGGCTTAATTTAATCAAAGCGAAGTGATGTTTCCCATACCCAAATCCCAGTATATCAGAATGATGACCAAGGTAAAAATTTGTAAGGTCGTAGTAGTACCCTCACTGCTTATGATTGTGAACCTTGGACAATCTACAGAGAGCAGTTTCATAAGGAACCCCTGACAAAGCTCTTCAACATCTGGTCACAAGAGTGCTCGATCATAAGGTGTTTTTCAAGGTTATTGCACGGTCAAAACAACGTCAATCGGTATAGCATCAGCCTCGCCAACTTAAACCCAATCTTATGGACATCAATCTGACGATCGGTTTCTTATCGCTTGCAACATAATATATAATCTAACCCTCAGGAAATTTTTAACTAAAACTAACGTTTGTACTAGGTGGTAATGTATCAGGAGATTGTTAATCAAAACTAACGCTTGTTGGTGGGTGGTAATGACCCAAGAGATTTTAAACTAACGATGGTTGTGGGTGGTAATGCATCACGAGATTGTAAACTAAAACTAACGATTGTTGATGAGTGGTAATGCATCAAGAGATTGTAAACAAAAACTAACGTTTGTTGGCGGCTGTCATTGCATCAGGAGATTGTAAATTAAAACTAACGCTTTTCGAGGGGTGGTAATGTCTCAGGAGATTGTTAACTAACCTAACGATTGTTAGTTTCAATATCTTTGTATGTAATGCGAAACCAACAAATTAGGCGAGATGAGAAGTAGAAGGGAGAAAAAGGAAGCTAAATGAAAGCAAGGGTCAACCGAAGGGTTTGAGTAAGTACTTGAAAAGATATTTTCTCTTTTCAGGGGGTGAAATTACTAAGACGAGAGTAAGCCTTAGATTTACCCTCGTTAGTTCAGTTAGTAGTTGATGGTTGAATGAAGATTTGAAGAATTTGAGGTTGAATAACCACGTCATCTCTCCGTGGCCAAAAAACCCACGAGAGAATACTCTTACCTTGATATTTCAGCAAAGACAGTCTGAGCCATGATTTAGGAAATTACATAGCACTCACGAACCAACCAATTACACTTTGAAAAGGAACAATATTTAAGGGGGTCTAGTTACTGGATAACTTTGGTTCCACTTTTTCCTCTTCCGACTTTGAATTACACCAAATAGTTCCTTCTCCTCTTAACACCCAATTTTCCCTTTATTTATATTATTTATAAAACCTTTCGGTCGTACTAGCATATGAAAATAACTCCTCCCTCTCAGACTTCGATCTCCATGTTAAAGATTTCGTGAAAAACCGGGCTATTGCCAAAAGAAAAATAACAGCGTGGAATTAGAGTCAGTGTCAATCCCTGCGGAAGACTTGCAAAGTAAATCTAAACCCGTCAGACCTCGTTTTAGTTCTATAAATCATTTGGACGAAAAAAAATCCTTCAACCATTCAAAATTTTAACTGCGATGATGATTCCTCCCTAGAAACCGAATTAAATTCCCAGATCGATTTTGAATCACAAGTATCCTGCCATATTAACGCCCTTTCGAGAAAAGGAAACTCGTCCTCCCCCAACTTACCGCTCGATCTTAACTCAGATCTCAAAGCGATATTGTATTGCTTGACCAAAAAAACACGCACTTTTCAGGCAACTATGATAAGATGAACCTTCACACTTTCAACTCTCAATCTCACAATCATGTCTTTTCAAAGAGTAATATTTTGGATTCCGCTAAATTGGCATACCTTAAAGGCTATTTGCAAGACTATGCCTTTACTATCATAAAGCACCTCGTTTTTATCAACACTTACGAAAATTCTGAGTTTGCTCTCCAACTATTAAATGATGAGTTCTTGGACAAAAAGGCCATTGTCGACAGTGTCTTGCTAAAGTTCTCTCTACTCCTTCAATTCTGGAATCTAACTTGTCTAAGTTAGCCCTTAGACTAAATGAAACCTGGTCCCTCTTATTGGAACTTAAAACTTTCGAAGTGAAATTCTTTGAGGAAGGAAGTGCCGGTAATATATTATTGTCTCATATGAATTGTAATTTATGGCAAACTGCCTGCTAATTTCAAAAGGGAACTCAGGTTAACGACTAGGAGTGATCATCTTTCACTTTCTGAAATATTTTATAACTATACTTCTACCATTCGGACCTTAGGCAAACTAGAGCCGATTAAAAAATTCAGAATAATCCCTTTTTCAAAAGTCCCTCCTATCAAATAACAAAGGGTAACTATCTCAAATTATAAAAAATCAAATTTTCAAATAATTTGAACTACTAAAACAAATCAAATTTCTTCAAAAAACCGACCCGTCCTAATTCAAATTATTCTCATTATAGTTGTCCCCCTTTTATCCAAACCCTTAAGACGAACATTTCCGTTGGCCAGACGGAATCTCCAAGCAAAAGTTCTAATTCAAATTTTCCCCTTTCTGGGCCATTAAAATCCCATTTTTTTATTGTAACAGGGCCCCATACAATATTGCAATGTTCCGTTTTCAATAGTGCAGCCCTTAGGATAAATAGGTATTCCGAGTTAAAGCTCTGTAAGAAATTCAGCAAATCTCGGCATCTATCGAATGCCTGTCCGTCTATGCAACGTCCTTTGTCGTAGCCCTGTGGCTTGTGCCAGGCGAGAATCCATATTTCTGCTCTTTGCCCTCTAACTCTCAGACTATGAAACCATCTAACTAGGAGAAGGCCGTGTGGTGACATTGGGATTGGTAACAAATCCTGTTGAGCGTTCTGATTCTAGTTCTATTTACAAGTCCAACTTGTTGCTCTCTACTCCAACCGTCGACCTTGGATTGGGAAGAACTCTACGACGTGTCAGGGCTCTCTTTATATTTTGCGTCCCAGAGGTCTTACATATCTGAATTCATGGCCATCTTGTTTGGTGCAAACTTGGGCGAGCTTCAAAAATATTCTTGCACAATCAAAATACTGACCGGCTCATAAAGCATGCACTTGGGGGAACTGGAGGCCGACCTCGTTTTCGTGTCTCGGAATATCCAGAATTTATTCTAAGTAGATCCAAATTTGTCCTTGGACTTCTCCGTTTTCGGAGTGGACGAATATGAACGAGCTCTGCGGATAGAAGGAACCCCATTTGCATTTTACCACTGGCACGGCGAAAAAGATCGGGTTTGGGGTGGGCAGTGTCTGCTGGGGGGTCGACTGCCTCCAGTACTTGGTGGATCTAACAAATCAGACGAAGTGTGAAGGTGCTTGCCTCGCCTCTGAGGTTTATCCCTTACAGGAGTGTGCCAAAAATATTCATAGAAACCCCTAAATAGTGTATTATGCTGGGCCTCTACAAGCGCTCATCGCCAACCTCCAGGTGCCTCTTGCCGAGGATCCTCTCAACGACGAAAGTCTGCCCATTGGGGTAGACGAGTCTTCCTTGAAATCGAGAGCCAGGCTAGAAGGGAGATCGCTTCAATGTTTTTCATAGAAAGGGAAGATGAGGCGCTGGTGGAGGAGGAAGGTCCCCCCAGCACACCCCAACTCAGACAAAAAACACAACGAAAATTCAACACGGACGTTCTGCCTCGGGGAGTAATTCAACCGAGGCTCTCTCCGTTGTTCTCAGGGTCGATATAAAGGGCGGAGCGGGGATCCAATTCAATTCGCCGGAAAAGCCTTCAATTTAGAAACTCCGAGACAGGAGTGTCCCTCAAAACCAATGTCATTCCGACCCTCAATCCGATTCCTTCTTACTTTCAGCCGCTCAATTTTAGTAAGTCCCATCCCGACTTGTATGTTACCTTCCATTATTGTTCTCTCGTTTTCGGGCTTAATTCTTCTCCTATTATTCTTAACATCATTAATCACCACCTCAGATTTTTTTTTTAGTTCCGATCTTTGTATTCAAACATTATAAAACTCCTTTTACTCTGACAATTTGTTAGTCACAAGCTCAGATACTGACTGACTCAGAGAAATTTATTTCAGGTTTAATGAGCGCTGGGGCAGGGAAGGTTCAAACTGAGATCGTGGAACTCTAATCATCCTGGTCTCAACAACTCTTGAAAGAAGAGAATAAGTCAGAGACTCACAATACTCGCATTGAATTTTGAATTTGAATTTGATGTAATAAGAAAGAAAATGTGTGGTAGGTATATAAAGATAAAAAGAAGTTGAGTTTTTTCCTGGTGTAGAGGGCATCTCTCAGGTTTTTACTTCTATTTTGTCTTCTCTTCCATCCATTTGTTATTTTTAGGTCGTTTTTTTACATCTCTCTCTCTCTCTCTCTCTCTCTCTCTCTATATATATATATATATATATATATATATATATATATATATATATATATACTTCTCACAGATATACACATATATACTTTTTTTTATTTACATATCTATATATATATACTTCTAACAGATAATGCATCCTCACACTCGATTTTGACTGTTGTCCAGACTAAAATGAGCAGCCCCTTGTAACTTTCTAAAATATTTGATCTTTTGGGGCGGTCTACATTAGACTACCTTGACTTACTCTAATTTACTCCATTCAAAATGCGACCAATTCTAGACCCTTCACGTGCGTTCATTCGAAAAGGACCTCATCTCTCTATCGCTAATTCTTTACTCCAGCTCCATTCCAGCTCCAAGCTCTGTTTCAAAATATCTGAAAAGACCGCCCCTCTCTGGGAACCAAAGACATCGCCATGAGGAATTTAACAGATACCATACGTTCCTTGATGACAATTTCGAAGCTTTCCGAGACATTTGATGTTTTTTTTATATCTGCTCAGCCTGCAAGAGCATAACAGAGACCCCTTTTTGAGTTCTTTGGTTAATCATGTAAAGGTAGCGGTTATTGTATTGATTCAAAGCCCGTCTAAGACCAGATCATTATGGCAGATGGGGTGCGTCCTCGAACTGATCCCGGGCCAAAACAATAGGATCTATGTAATAACCTTAAAGAGGCAAAGATCAAAGTTTTCAAAATCGCATATAATTATTATACCCGCTTGAGCTCTCCTGTAACTATTCCGGAGCCACAAGTTTCAACTTAGCTCTCAGTGTTCATGAGGTTCTGGAACAGGCTAACACAAGTAGTCATTTATACCTCGGAGATTCGACCCAAAATAATTTGGCTTCTGAGTTGGCCTTTTCCCCCCGACCACAAAGGAAGGCAGCCTTGCATGCAAATATAGGTTTAAGGAATCTCTAGAATAATTTCCCATCCCCGCTCCCCTAAAATAGCAACATAAAACTAAGCATTTTATTTCTCATCTTAGTATTAGTTAAATTTTAAACGTCAAAACTTTCATAGTCTCAAAGCTTTCGTGTTGAAGACATTTGTTAGAAAAATCCTTCCACACACCCTTCTCCACGACTTTCTTTCCCTCACAATTCTCGGGCGATGTAACAAGTGTGTGGGATTCTCCTTTAAATCTTGAAACGCCTCCAGCTCTCTACGTGGATGAAGAAGACCATGACTTGTCTCCCTTCGACTTTTATGTGGGTGGTCCCTCTTCCCTACCCAAGCAAACGCTGGTTGGTGTTTCCGCTTTTTCCTTGATGAGGTTGGCGGAATATTTTACCGAGACCACAATGGCAATGAAAGCTAAAAAAAAATGACCTTCTCCTCTTTAATTTCTGCATCTGCCCCAAGCAGATTAAACGTAAGGAGTTCGTTGAACTGTAGATGTGCTTCAGGTGCTACAGGTACAAATAACACGCCATCGCAACGTGCCCGAATTCTACAACTATAGTTTGTTCTATGTGCGCCGGCCAAGACCATTCCTGGCGTAAATGCAAAAGTTCCGTCCATAAATGCCTTAATTGTTGTAGCCCGCACATGACCATGGCTATGACATGCCCTGTTAAGAAGTAGCAAGTAAAAATAACCAAGGACAAAGGCAAAAAGAGGAAGAAAGGAAAGTTAATGTCACCTACGCGAGGGTTGCCAAGGCAACGGTCAGAGAAAGTAGTGTGGCGACAAAATCTGCACATAGAGAACGAGAAATCAACTAAAATAATTCGCTGCATATATTATTCACACATTGCAAACTTGACCCGGCATGGCACCTTCGCAAAGGAACTAAACACCATGCTCGTGAATAACGGCATGAAAAAATGTTGTTCCCGGAAAACCCTCCGTTGAACGAGGTCCTCAAATTGAACCTGCAACATCAGAGCGAGCAGAGCAGCCAAAAAGATCCGGACATGAGCAATAACCTTTCACGGGATCCTCGATTCCAAGCTATGGCCGCCCGGCAGAGCGCGCCCGCGCACGAACACACACACACACACACACACAAAGACACTCAAACCGAATCTCAAGTCGAGCGGACGGAAGCCACTGATGTGAGGCCTAAGAAGGTGGAGCATTCGCCCCGCCTCCAAAAGGCCTCGCAGTCGCTGAACCCCAGGGTATATGCTGCTGAAGGGAACTTGTTTTCGGACGAGGCGAGCCCAGATGATATTGTCGATGGCCTTAGGGCCAGACAATACAAATGGGACTACGAGTCCGACACACCAGAAGATCTGGCCAAACAGCCTCTCTTCCGCGGACTTGTGAAATTTTCGACCTACACTTTTGTTGTTCTCATGGACTCTGAGTTCCGTAAGAAGAGATCCGGCAACTCCAACGTCCACACACCCCCACCCCCCCAAGAAGCAAAGGTTGAGCGAGAATAGACACTATTTTGCCATAGTACCTACGCTACATTGCGAGCGTAGTGTCAATTGCTAGCTGTAATATTAAAGAAGACCTTACTTGAGCAATAGTACTTGAGCAATAACATCAACCTAAACTTGTAATACTATTACTGATTTTACAACCCAAATTCCGTCAATTTAAAACCGAATTTGACTAACCGTAGTAACGAGTTTTACTAGTTGCTACAAAGGATTGAATGCCAACCAATTATGACAAAGCAAACAAACCATAATACGAGATTAACACTGCCACATCTACCCTTTGACCAGGGATCTTCATATATCAACTTCCATTTTACTATTTTGTATACTTTTTACTTAATTTGCTGGAGATACCCTTTCACCAGGGAACAACCTTTCAAACTCGTACTAAACTTATCTTTACTCTTTTCAAACCCTTTCACTATACCCTCTCACTGTTTTTGCTCTACTAATCTATTTTTTTTCCATCTTATTATGTCCAATGTCCAATGGATGATACAATTCTTCTAGGAGCCCACAACTTACTGCAAATGTAGATCTGACATGCGTCACTTTTCAAACCCAACCCAACACCCTCCGTCTCCGTGACTCAGAATCTTCTCGCACCATAGCCAGCAACTAGACTCCATTAAGTACACTTTCTTTTCAAATTGTAATTGGTTCGTGAGTGCTGTGTAATTCCCCAAAGCATGGGTAAGACTGTCTTTGCTGAAATATCAAGGTACGAGTATTCTCTCTGGGTTTTTTTTTGCTATATAGAGAAGACGGAGTTATTCAATTTCAATTTCTTAAAATCTTCATTCAACCATCAACTACTTCAACTACTAACTCAACTAACGAGGGTAAATATAAGGCTGGGACTCGTCTTAGTGATTTAACCCCCTGAAAAGAGAAAAAATATCTTTTCAAGACCTTGCTCAAACTTTTTTGGTTGATCCTTCCTTTAATTTATCTTCCTTTTTTCTCTCTTCTACTTCTCATCTTACCTAATATGTTAGTTTTGACTTTCATACAAAGCCATCTGAAGTAACTCGCTTGTTGGGGGGTGGTAATGCCCCAGTAGATTTTAAACTAAAACTATCGCTTTTTGGCGGCTGGCATTGCCTCACGAGAATCTAAACTAAAACTAACCCTCATTGGTGGATAGTAATGCCTCAGGAAATTTTTAACTAAAACTAACGCTTGTTAATGGGGGATAACCTTTTCAGAGAATGTATACTAAAACTAATGCTTGTTGGTGGATGGTAATGCCTCAGGAGGTTGTAAACCAAAACTAACGTTTGTTGGCGGCTTGTATTGCCTCGGGAGATTGTAGAGTAAAACTAACACTTGTTGGTTGGTGGCAATGTCTCAGGAGATTGTCACCTAACACTAACGTTTGTTTATCTTTCAAAAATCTAAGAACATTTAAGCAAAAATAGTTAGTTTCATTTCGGGAAGAGCAGCCAAAAGGCCTGGGCAACCTGGTCTCTATTCAATGATTTGATGGTGGACTTTTTGTTTTTATTGTGAAGAGTTACTTGAAGACCAACCAATTTCCTATCAAAACCTCTTTTTTGCTTAATAATGTCACACTCCATGATCCAAATCTTTCTTCCATCATCTATTTGACGTTCCCCTTTCATTAAATTTCACGTTTTGCTTACAGCCACAACACTTGCCCGTCCACCCATAGATCAGCTGAAAAAATACCCAAACCCTGTTTTTCTCTCCTATGAAGATACGAAGAGAGATTGGTAGTGAGTTTTGAAGGCATTATTTACTTAAAAATAAGAAGCGAAAACCAACGAAGGCATACCTGCCAGAAAGTTTGGAAAGAAAGTGGTGGCGTGGGAGAAGTAAAAATTTGAGGAACCTATAAACTGCAGATCCACTTGCGGGTGTAGGATCCGAGAGGGCACGCAATTTTCTAGAACCCCTCTGCAACGTGGTTCTCAATGTTGCAACTGACACCCTCTTGCAAGGGTAAAGGCTTGGGAAGAAGTGCCAACAATTTAGATGAAATTTTGGAAAAAATTGTGGCTCTCGATAGTGGAGAACCTTCACAGTCTTAAGTTAGTGGAAACCAATATTGAGTCTCGGTCAGGATGGAGCTGAAAATTGATTGATGTGGAAGAACTAATGAAGGAACATGGATGTGAGGGAATTGACCACTGACTATCTGCAAGAGATGTCAAAGGAGTTAAAATCTGATGATGGTGATTCCGAGGCTGAGAAGACCCGAGTAAATACAAACAAAACTACAGAACTAAGATTAGCAAAGACCCTAGACTCTCCTCAAGAAGCAATTAAATTATGTAAAGGAGGAATGATGTGAAGAATTGTTTAGCAAACATATATTATTAAGAGTACTGACCTCGGAATCTGCACTTTTTAATATATTTTCTTACTTCCAAATCTCTAGATAAGAAGCATCGTTCAACGATTGTCCTTAATCCTTGATCTTTATCACCTCCCAACCATCAGAAATTCCAAATACCCTATTGGAAGGAATTTTTCTTACCATAATATTTACCCCTACTTCACTATCTCCACTTACTGTACTGTAAAACTGTAATTCTGAATTACATAATTATTTAATTTTAATTACTACTTTTATGTGGTGTTTATACTTTACATTTTTAATAAAATACCTCATTAAAGACACAAAGTTAGTTTCAGGTGTCGGAATAAAGTTAAAGAACCAATCACTGAGAAGCTGTTTAACTCCACAAAATAAGCCAAGGTTATCTAATACATAGGATTATTATATATTCCAATTTCGATGCTAGTATTCTTAATCTACCATATAGTATGGTTGGTGATCTAGAGCAGGGGTCGCTAAACCTTTTTCACAGTGGGCCAGATAACTAAGAGAATGACGAGCGCGGGCCGCACAACCATTTTGGTGAATACAATATAGTGAATAAACAAAAAATAAAGACAAACAATATATTTATTTACCAATACACAAAATACAAAATACACAAAAATAAAGACAACAAACATTTATTTACCATAAAGTTATCAGAAAACGCGTCGTTAGCAATAAATTAGTATTATGACACCCAGTGCGCACATATCCGAGTCTCACAAACTAAGCAGCAAAAAAGGTTAGTGAAATTTGTGAAACTGCCGTTTAGCTTTTAAGATATCATCAATATTTAATGTGCAATTGCTGCATTCAATCAAGAGAATTGCTTTTAAATGTTCATCAGTTAGCGTTGCAAAGTTGCAAGTTGCAATGCACAAGTTATATGCACATAATTATATTTTAGCTCATTTGTGGCACAGTGCAGCAGCGGGCCGGATGAACTGACCTCGCGGGCCGTAGTTTGGAGACTTCTGATCTAGAGTAACCAGGTAGTAACGCTTGACTGGTCGTGTTGAACCATCAAAGCTCTGTTTCAGTTACCGGTGAACGAACGAGGCAAATGATGAACGCGCTCGACCAAGAAATCTGTGAACGAGTTGACGAAGCCGGTTGCGAACTTGTCCTGATCAACCCCTATCAAGACGTGCCTCTTCTGAGTATGCCCCACTCATCTTCTCATCTCGTCTACCGTTACCTTAAAGGTTGGTATCATTTACCGAATTATTTTATTAATTCACCGAAGGAGGGGGGGGAGGGTCAAATGTAACTTGGGCAACCTTGCTGGAACTGAAAGCTGGGCAAATGCATGCCCGCCTACCCCATAAGCCCGCAGGTGACTTTAATTGTACCCGTGTATAAGTTAGAAAGTCTTGTAATCTTCATATTTAATAATCGTTACCCAAATACTACCAGTACCACATTATGAAAAAAGAAGTACACAGTCGCTGCCGGTGAGTTCCCCGATCTGATTCGAGGTCATTTAATGTATTCATGGGTTCGTATAGACCAGTGGGAGTTCCAAGCCCAGAGTCTTCGCCAATAGCGCTCACGGGTTTGCATATTTGCGAGTATTTAGTTTCGACGCGCAGATGACACCACGTAAATAGGATTCTTATTCCCCTACCATGAGAAGCCACCTCCAGTAACAAAGCTCCCCCTCCCCCCTATCCCGTCCAAAAAAGGTCCTAATGGCGAAGGAAGTCGGGACCTCTAGATATGACCAGGAACGCGAATACAAATAGATAAGATCTCAAGGAACTAAAATCCTTAAAACAAGCCCACACAAATATACATTAAATAGTTTTATGAGAACCAGTAATGGCCATTAAATAGGTTAGTAAGAATATTATTGATCATTAAATGAATTTGTAGGAACTACTAGTAATTATTAAATGAGTTGTATAAACTACTATTGGTCATTAAATTGGTTTGTAGTAACAACTAAGTGCCATTATTGATCATTAATTGTTTTTAAGAACCGATGTTAATTATTAAATTAGATAATATTGCCTATTTTATCATTAAATGGGTTTGTAGTAACAACAACAACTATTTGCCATTTAAGTGTTGTAAGAACCATTATTGTTCATTAAATAGGTATTAGGAACCATGGGATAATATTACTTAATTTTAGGTTTGTAAGAACCACTAATAGAGATTAAATTTGTTTTTAGGAACAATTACTGGCCATTATTGATGTTTGTAGGGGACCACTAATGACTATTAAATTGGCTTGAAGGGCAATTGGTCATCAAGTAGGTTTGTAAGAACCATTAATGCTCATTAAATGTTTTTTAAGGAATCAATTTATGGCCATTCAATGTTTTGAAAGATTACTAATGGCCATTAAATTGGTTAGTAAGAATCATTATAATTCTTTAGATGGATTTGTGGAACTAATATTAGTCACTAAGTGGGTTTGTAAGAATTACTATAGCCATTAAATGGGTTTGTAAGAACAACTAATTGGCATTAAATAGGTTCGTAAGAACCACAATTTATTATTAAATTCGTTTGTAAGAAATATGTACTATTGGTTATTAAATGAGATAGTATTATCTACTATTGATTATTAAATGAGCGTTTATGAACTATTGATGACCATTAAATAGGTTTGTAAGAACGACTGTTGGTCATTAAATGTGTCTGTAAGAACTATTATTATTCATTAAATGGGGTTGTACGAACTAGTAATACACATTAAATAGATTTGTAGTAACAACCTTTGGTTATTGAAAGGGTTCATAGGAACAAGTAATGACCACTAAATAGGTTTGTAAGAACCACTATTGATCATTAAATGGATTTGAAGGAACAACTAATAGATATTAAATAGGTTTGTAAGTACCATTACTGGCATTACTGGTCATCAAATAAGTGTGTAGGGGGCCGCTTTTAGCCATTTAATGTCTTTGTACAAATAAATGATGGCTAATAAATAGGTTTCTAGCAATAACCAATGGTTATTGAATAGGGTGTAGGAACAACTTATGACTATTAAATATGTTCATAAAAACAACTATTGTTTATAAAATGAATTTATAAGAACCACTATTGGCTATTAAATAGGTTTTTAAAACAATTAATGATCACTAAATATGTTTGTAAAAACCACTATTGGCCATTAAATGGGTTTGTAAAAATAACTAATGGCTATTAAATAGTTTTGTTAGAACGATTATTGTTAATTAACTAGGTGTGTAATAACCATTATTAGTTATTAAAGGGGTTTGTAGGAGCTAATTTTGGTCTTTTAATTATTATGTAGGAATAGCTCTTGGTTATTAAATGGGTTTTTTTCGGAACAACTAATGATCATTAGATGGGGTTTTAAGAACAACTAATAGTCCCAAATAGAGTTGTAGAAACCAAGGGAGTGTAAGAAGCACTAATGAAGATGAAATAAACCGAAATAAACATTAAGAAGCCTAAATTGCATTAAATAATTATGTTTCTATAAGGACCGCTAATGGCCATTAAATACGATTATACGAACGACTAATGGTCATAAAATAAGGTTGTATGAACCCAAGGTAACCGTTACATAAGGCTTGCAAGATCATTGATTGTCATCCATTAAGATTATAGAAACTGTTAATCGCTATTAAATAGGATTGCATCAAACATTAATCGCTAGTAAATATGGTTGCAGAAACAAACCATCTTCATGCTTCGTTAATTTTTCTTTTGTGGAACATTTACAGAACAGAGCGACGTTTCTACCCTCTTAATTTTCGTTCTCCGAACAAGCGGAGTTGAGCTTCATGAATTGCCGGCGTCTTTAAGCGATTCCGACTTCTCCCGAATCCTCGACTCCGCCTCTGACGATAACAGAGAATGGCTTCAATCTTGGTTTGTCCAAGATCCTCACAACTCATCAGTGCGAAGATTGAGACATCCTCAAGAAGTGTTCAAAGGGCTGCTCGTAAGTCAGGACCCAGTGTAGGTCTAGCTGCGTCACTTAACGGGTAAACACTGATGTAGGTGTAGGTCAGTAGTGCCATTCGTTCGTCGCAGTGTTGATGAGATCCCCCGACCGGATAATGAACTGTGTATAAAGATCAGACTAACAATCACAGGTGAGCCCTAAGGTACCTGGGGGTGGGGTCGTAGTGTGATTTTTACACGCACCAGGGATAGTAGAACTTTTCGTGACCGTAGGGAGGAGGGGGGGGGTGTTCCACGAAAGGGCCACCACTACTCCATCGGTAGGGCTCCTAAACAGAAGAGAGAGTGGGTATATTGTGATCTGAAAACGTAAAGGGAATGGTAGCGGTGTTGTGATTGGTTATGTTCATAATGCGTGTGGAGTTACTCACCCCCACGGAGGTGCGTATCAGTGTATCCGCTCAATGGGAGGCAAGAGCATGACGCCGCTCGCTGGGTTCGAACCCCGAGGAGGGAAAGTGAATTTGACACCGTCGATTTTTAGGGGGGTGGGGAGATGACGATATTCTAGGCGCAAGAAGAATGGGAGAAGGACAGACATAAGGAAAAAAGTAAACAGAAAATAATCGAGGACAAAATCCTGGCTGAAAAGGGTTGCTTAATAAAACCTCATTAACCCCAAAAGTCGAGGCCCGAAGGTATGCGATACATGTTAACAGGAAGAAGATTCGACGAGGCCAAGGACTTAAAAGTGCATCATTGAATCCCCTTGGGGAGGGGGGGCTCTTAGAGATTTAACTATCCGACTTTAAAAAAAGGTTGAAACCAACGGGAGTTATCGGCGCTGCTGGAAAGTTTTGGAAAAAGGCGTTTATAAAGTGGTTAAATTAGGTTCAGTGAAAGTGTTTGGTAGGTAGATGGTCTAAGTAGACTACTCTAAGGTGCTAGCTACCACAAGGGTGTGCAACTCTTGTAAACCGGCCTCCGTTCTGTAAGGAAAGTAGGTCCCATTGGGTCTTGATACTCAACCCTTTTTGACTACAAACAACCGTGGTTACACTTCTGTTGAGAAGAGAATGGATCTTGTGAATATGTGAAATTTAATGAAATATAAAAAGTGGGAGACAAGAGAATAGCTCGCCTCCCGCCCCACCCCTCTTGGCCCTCAAAAGAGTGTCCAAGAAGGGGGGGGGGCAAGGAGCGGTACTCCTTTGTACTTCCCAGCAGCCACACTATCCAAAGCCTAAGTAAGCTCCAGGCACTGTGGGTACGGTGGGTAAGAGTGAGAGGGAGGGGAAGAAGAAAGTTTAAGGATAGGAGAGCTAGGAAGTATAGTGGGAGACGACAAAGGGGACTTAGTTAGTCGTGAGACCTACAGCTTAACGTGGAATCCGAACCACGATGTGAAGCTTGTATCTATTCTAGATCGTTGTTGTTTATCGTGACCCATGTCTCACGTTCCTACTGTGAATCCCATATGTGATAGTTAATGAAGAATAGTTGCTGAAAATTGAAGGAAGTAAGAGGTTTGCAGAGATGCTAGTTTGCCTCGAGATCAGGCTAATCTCTGTCCATTTTAAGTAGTTATAGTTAGCGTGACAAAGTTAGAAGTTTGTTTCGCGTGAGAATCACGCATTTGTTTTTGTATCTGTGTCTATTTATATCTTTGTCAATGTAGTGTTTGTTTATATGTATAAGGCGTTCAAACCGTTATTAGTAATTATTCTTACTAAAACTGGTATAGAATTCTATCTCACTAGCTATTGTTTTCTATTCATATTCTGGTTACAATTGTCTATATGATACTATTTGGTGATACTTGAGTTATCTTCCTATGGGGATGCTTCTACATATATTTTCACGATGTGGTAATCATATCTATCTTTCGCTTTCTCGTAAATTAGTGTTATTAGTTATCTTTTCTGTCTCTTGAGCGCGTTGGATGACTTCTTTGATGGTCCGAAGCTTATTATATTTTCTGCCGCCCGGCTGATCTCTTCGCTTATTGCCACCATTTATTGTGTCCATCTGAATTGTTGGATGGTTTTGAACGAGTTAATGGAGAATGCCTCCTTCTTTGCCCTTTTAATTTCTTTTCTCCAATCCAATGTAGCGACTCGTCGATTTCCTCTAGAATGACTTCCCCGAGCGTGTCGGGTACGTAATTCTGAAGTACTTCTGTATACTTATCCCATTTTTTCGAAGGGATTTGTATAAGTTGCTTTTTTATATGCATTAGAGTTGCAGTATGGTCACTGCCAGTAACCTATAATCAATACTGGTTCCATAAAATAGTTAAAGGGCAGATTGAAGTTAGCCAGGCAAATGTCAAGTTTTGTAGCAGATTCTCCTCGTTGATATGCAAGGGAGTTGTGAACCAGTCTTTGCAGTATCCCTCTGTTGATAAGGGTATTAAGTTGATTACGATTGTCTTTGTACATATATACCCGGATGCCCCGCCATGAGCGTTTAAATCGCCTATCAAGATGACCGGCGTACTATTATTAAATAGGTTCGTAAAGTTTCACACCGGTAATTGGTCCGCCTGGGTGGTTGGTATCCTGTTGCGACTATGATGTTGCTTAACTCCATTTATATAGCTAAATAGGGGTATTCCATTCCTTGTATTGTTTTGGGACACCAAAATGGCTAATCAAGAAGCATATGAAACACACATGTATGAAAACGCAAAAAATGAGTAAGCTCTTTTGATACGATTCAAGCAAACTCGAAAACAAAGTCTTGAATGCTTCTATTATGCTTAATAGAAACATGAAAGACAAAAAAAGCCCAAATAAAGATATTTCCACACGTAATGGCACACAAACCCTTCTACTAAAATACCACTTTTTCTAACTATTTCCTCTCCTACTATCCCACACACTTTTCCCTATATTTTATTATAAATGAAATGAAATGTATTGTTTTAAACTGAAATCCTTGCTCGATAGCTATTGCAGCTCCGTCGTGAGCCTCTCCTGAAGGATTTGTAGCTATAACATTGTATCTTTATTTCTCGTGTTTTTCCATGTTTCTTCCATTGCCTGATATTAATATAACCTTTGGGTCAAAATTTATGATTAAGTTTCCGTACATAATTTCCTTTTTTTTCCATCCGCATGTGTTAATTTTAATATTTTTAATTTCGTAATTTCCATAGTTCAATTGTCCATTTCTGTTCGCTTAGTCATTTACCGTTGGGTGTCTTAACCGTTGAGATGAGTTATCGGTGTTTCTTCTGGTTCTTTTTTCGTTTCGCTTGGGTTCTTCCTGTGACGATTGCGTTCGGGGTTACTTCGGGCGATTCATCTCTAGGGGATGGACTCCTTTTGCTTACGGATTTAGATTTCTTATTCCTTTGGGTTTCCTACGAGTAACCCGTGTGCGTTCTTGCTCAGTATCGTCGTCTGTGTCCTCGCTGTTTGTTTCCTCTTCCGTTTCTATCTACCCCCTCTTACTTTCCTTTTGTTCCTTCGATTAACGCGTGACTTGTCTTTCCTGTGACGTGGATTCTAAAAATGACTGATGAGTCGACCTCCTTGGGGAATTTCATTGGTTCGAAACCATTTCTTTGGAGCATGCTGTTTACTGTAGTTGCGTAACTGCTCGGATTTGCAATGTGGATTACGTGGGCGTGTAGTATGTACGTAAATATTTTTTACATTGAGTGTTCCATCTAAATTAATCTGCGTTGTCGGTTCTTTCTGGTCGCTCTTTACCAATGATGCGTATAAGTTTCTTTACTCGTTGCCGTTATTCCTGTTTATCTCGGTTTCTTTCCTTTTAATAATCTCTTTTCGTTTGGAATAGATCATATCCATAGTTCTGTGTGCACCAAGGTAGTTAATGCATCTCTTCACTGAGCTGTTGCAATTGCGTCACGAATGACCTCGTCTTCCGCATTCTGAACAGATGATCAGGTCCTTTTTGGGCCAATTTTTTCTTGTTTGATCTTCCATGGCATGAAATTTGTACGCTTGTGAAGGCGTCTCTTTGTATGTATGTATGGGCGGGTAAGATTCTCATGCTGAATGCGAGAAGTACTTTTCAATGATCTTTGAAAGCATTTTAGTAGATTCGCAAATGACTTCAAACACATGAGTGTTGCGGTCTTTAAATTTGAACACTTCAGATATTTTGAGCCTGCCTCTTCTGTAGGGCTTCTTTTAGATCCTGGCATGAATGTACTCCTGTTCAAGACTACTTTCGGCAGATGACGTTTTTGCTTTTACGTGATTTATAGGGATATTCTTGCTTCTAAATCCATTTTTTAAAGTAATACTTCCCTTGTTTTCTGAACAAATGACAGTGAATCCTGAGGGAGTTTCTATACATTGGATGAGTTGAATTTTTAGGTCCGAAAATATTAGTTGCATTACTTCCATCGGTTCTGTGTGAGTTTAAGGGACAACCTTGTAAAGACCAGTGGATCCATGTTTCCTTGGCAGCTTTACCCCTCTCCGAAGAGAGGGGTTCTTCTAAAGATCTTTAATTGTGAGGAAATTTCCAAGTTTCCACTAGTGGGAGGAGACCTTGTATCCGAGATAATTTTATCTCGCCAATCTTCCGAATTGCGCACTTTCCTGGTCACCCTACCAATCCAGGCCTAGCCCTAACAGCGGTCCACAGTTGGATTCTGGCTCGTCACCAGAATCAGCTTCCCTTTCTGGTCTTCCCCTAACGGGCGTTCCTGCAGCAGTTCACTATACCTTACTACCAACTGAAACTCAGACCTTACCGGTGACCAAGTTATGTACTGCTAGTGAAAAATAAGTTAGAGGTAAAAAGTTATAAAAAAAAACAAAAATTAGAATACGAAAGAGCAGCCCTTTCAAGAGTGCTACATCGCTCAAAAGGATCAGGAGACATCTCCAATCAACCCTAAGAGCGTATATATTTCTTCTTTGAAAATTTCCTGAGAAAATCGTTCCTTTTTCCTCTTTCCAGAATTCTTTCCGCCTTTACCAGACTGAGTAAATCCTTGTGATGATGAGACATCTTAAAGTCTTTACGACCCTAATAATACCTAACTTTCCCTAGCCTAAACTAACATAACCTAATCTAGGTTAGGTTAGGGAGGTTAGATTAGGTTATATTATGGTGGGAAAAAAACTTGGGATATCTCATCTTTACAAGATTCAGGAGATTCAACCAATTCAAACTTATTGTACCCACTGGATGGCATCTATGCCCTGATTGGCTGTGGACAAGATACCAACGTACTATATAATACCAAATCCCTTTTAGTAACATTTTTGGCATAAATAGATAAAATATAGTGTCTTTAGATTATATGCAATACCTCTTTAGTCTTTTCTTTTTCCGTAAAAAGTTTATTAAACTTTTCTTTTGTCTCGTTTACGTTTAAGAATGTAATAAGAACAATTTAGTTGATGCAACACTTTCACTGGCGTCATAAGCTGATCGCCCATTGGACGAATACACTGATACTCACCCCCGCGTAGGTAAGTAGCTTCACACGCATCATAATGCACATAGCCAATCGCGGCACCTCTATCATTTCCCTCTGCTCTGGAATCCTGCTGATGGAGTACTACTGTTCCCTGGTGGCTTTTATGCCACAATTGTACCTAACAACTTCCCCTCCCTGTCAACGACGACTAGCCTCTGGTGCCTTCAGGCCCACCGGTGATTGTCATTCTAATTTTTATGCGCATTTCATTATCCGGTTGCGGGATCTCACCCATAATGCGATGAATTCAGACATAAGGAGGGGAGGGATTTCTTATTAATACGCGAAATTATAAGTAAGAATTCATTCTAAAAATAATAATGATTATTTTCGAACGTTTAACGCCCTCTCACACCCTTTTCCGGGTCTTAACAGGCTCGGAAAGATAGTCCGATTTCAGAGGTGTAAAAGATGACCGGAGAGAGAGCACAAGTTTCTCTTGGGGAACTGGGGTAGGGAGGGCACGTTAATCAACGAAGTTTAATTCTAGCAGGGGTATTTCCCCCCTCCCTTGCGGGGAAATAATAATGATAGTCATCATTCACTAAATAACCGAATCTTTCCTCATATTCATTGGACATAATAAAGGGGAGGGAGCTGAAGGCGGAGGATGAGGGGAGGGAGAGGGGAAGTGTCACGTGGAGAAAGGAGGAGGATGGGGGACAAATATGAAAAGTAGAAAAGAGAGAAAAAGATCCCTCGTGAAAGGATATCTCCATATTTAATATTATTTTATTAACTTATTTTCCTCTGAATGTTTGGTTTTATGGTTGAGGTATCTCCACCTCTCAGAGAACCTTACTTTTTTCTCAGAGGATGGCGGGGCTTGGCACCGGCCATGGCACAGTTTAACTCAGACCTTATTCAGGTATCTGGCCAAGAACATAAACCGAAAATTGTTACTTTTTTTCTCTTAAAAACTAAATTACAATTAGCTGAATTCGTAGAAAAGTATAATTGTTTTCTTTGCTTTTGGCTTTATTTTTATTATTTGGGGCTAATCCCCCCCCCCCAACCCCTCAGAATCACAATTTGTTACCAGTCACAGGCAAAAATTAGTTTGGGCGATTTTGTTGGGAAATAAATAAATATAATGGTTTAATTTTCACGAACCTCTTGTTTTTTTATGATTAAAATATCAGAGAAAATTGTTGATAAATTTCACACACAAAATAAAATAAAATTCTGTAAATTGACAGAATTATTTACTGACACTTCGAAAAATCTACTCAAGCTAAGGATTTTTTTGTTTTGCCTCAATAGAGACTCCAAGAATCGGACGGATTTCGATTTTTTTCTATCATTCTAACAACTACACCTCAAACACTCGCTTTCACTTCTCAACTTCAATTTTTCTCCTAAAATTTTAGTCTTCATCACACACGGCACTTTTTAGCCCTTAAAAAATGAATTACAATCCCGCTCCGGTCGCAGTACCAGCCTTTAATTATTAAAGAGTTTAGGATCAGTTGTGTTTTTGAAGGTTTTGTCATATTGTGATTTTTAGGTGATTGTATTTTACATGTTAATTAATCTGCAAACCATACTGGGGTGGTTACACTACTTTTAATAAATTTATTGTTAATTTTGGAATTTTAAATTGTCGTTACCAATATATCCTTGGCTTAATTAATCAAGAGAAAAAAGCGAAATGAGAAAAAACGATTTGACGTTGAAGGGTTAGTTTCGAGATTTCTCATAT
This sequence comes from Ceratothoa steindachneri, assembly GCA_963969495.1. Taxonomy (NCBI): domain Eukaryota; kingdom Metazoa; phylum Arthropoda; class Malacostraca; order Isopoda; family Cymothoidae; genus Ceratothoa; species Ceratothoa steindachneri. The sequence continues at coordinate 214,209,181 of OZ018319.1, forward strand.
TTCTTTTACCGCAAGTTAATTCGTTTAAGCTAGATTAGGTTTATTTTGGTATTAAACCATAGTCACTTAACCTAGACTAAATCAATTAAAATGTAAAATACGATCACCTTAAAACCCTTAATAGGCGAGGAGAGACATAAAAGTCAATTGATTCAAAGTTTGTTTTCTGTGTTCTTATTTCCTCTCACCTGCTTAATACACCAATTCGCTCTTCTCACCTTTGTTCTTTCTTCGAGCGCTCATACCCATGGCCAATTACGATGAAGCAAAAAAAAAAAATATTCGTCTAATTCATCGTTTCCTTTAGAATTTTGGCATTCATGTAGAAATGTTTCGAGATACCTCTAAAAAAGCGCTGGGGAGGGCTCCATTTCCTAGAAAGTGGCTACTTTCTAGCCCCCTGACCATGAACTAAATTACATTTATTCAGGAGCGAGTTGTTCGTTAACTTTAACTTCGAGGTAAAGTAAAACAACTTCTATAACTTGAGAAAATTGGAAGGATCACTAACCTCCCCCCCTCCCCAAAGCTTATGGCTAGAGAGTGTTTAATAATGGGCTACAGATACATTCACTAGAGCGTACGGTCTACAACAGAAGCATCCAATGAGAATATTCAAAGTAGGAGTTTGACTCATCAAAAGGATAGGTAAGGTTCCATGAAGCGAAAAAACACGCGCATGTAAATTGGGAAGGTATTTTACGTACAAAGAATATTACTGATGGTGTGCGAAACTGCAAAACAGGACAATGAAAAGGTTATACATATCCTTTAATATTCCTGTTTGGATTTATTGTGATTTTCCAACTCACGAATGAGTGGATGTAGCACAGTGAAATTGATTGTTTTGCGTTCACATATGGCTTATGAGATAGTTGACAAACCTAAAAATATAAAGTAGGGAGGAATTAAGTGTTAACTTCCTGTTTATCCTGCAGAGTAGTGACGTAGAAGAATACGACAAGGCCTACAGTAGTTGGAGGAAGGAATACCGGAAGATTATTGAGACTTTTGCCGACATTGAAGATCAGAGTAAAGTCCGTTTGAAAACAACTATTGAACAAGTAAGTTGCCAACGATGAAGTGAAATATGCCTAATGGCTTACAACTAAATAATGAGGCGTATATATAATTTCATTTTTCTCTTTTGACACAATTGCGTTGTTGTAAAAACAATTATGCAATTGCTCAAGTTGATTTTATTTTTTAAATAGGGTACCCATGCGATTAAAACTGACGGCAATATTTAAGTAATTTTTCATTTGTTTCACTATTTAATATTTTTTTTTAATTTAAAAGCGGTAAAATGCCTTAATAATTATAAGCAGTGGTATAGATGACAGAAATGTTTCAATTATAGGTACTGGGAGTAGTAAGCCAGTGACAGATGCTACACACACATACACAATTAGGCTCGTGCCGTCAATAATTACTTAGGGTAGGCAGTTAGAGACCTTTATGTAATAAACTATCATCAAAGGATTTGTCAGTATAGAAAAGGATAGAAATATTAAAAAATTACTTACCAATTATATTAGCCTATTTGTACATGAAATCCATTCTTCTTCTTCTCTCTCTCTCTCTCTTTGTAGCAAAAATATTTTTCACTTTTTAATAGAATTTAAAAGTAGTATCTTGCTCCATTTTGTTAAGTCTTTCCTTTTCAATGGATATTAAAGCAAGTGACGAAAGTCTTTGATTTGTCATTCTGTTCCTAGTGGAGTTCTTAATACTTTTCAAAGCAGAAAACGACCTCTCCACAGAAAGGGTTGTAGCAGGAATTGTCAAAATTAATTTCATCCACTTCACAGCTTCAGGGAACGTTTGGGTTAGTTCATTTTGCAATATAAAATTAGGCAAAGTTTTAACGGATTTATCTCGAAACACTTGTGCATTATAAATCCCAGCTAAATTCACTTTCAGTCTTATGATGTCGGTAAAGTTTCCATAGGTTTTTCTAAACTTTCAAATGCATCCTTATCAACTTGGCAAACAAGATTTTGAAATTTATTCCCATGAACTAATGAAATGAACTTTAAGTTATTTAAATCAGCAAATCTTTCTTTCAGGTTCTTCAGTATATCATCCAAAATAACACCAAATATTCCCATTTCTTTCTTCTTTAACTAAATCTTTCGTACGAGATTTTGATTCAGTTAAGTTATTCACTCCGCAACATTCTTCATACTTTACATACGAATCATCGAAATTTTTGTGCAGATCCTCAAGAAAATTTATTGTTCCATTAATTCGCTCAATGCAGTATGGAATATCTATCCTTTTGGTTTGTAAGACATTAAAAGGAGTGTCAGTTTTAATGAAAGTTTCAGTATAAACCATAAAAAAGTATGCCGAGTCTTTTGTTAGCCACTCATAAAACCTTTTGCTTTTCACTAAAGTTTCTGGATCCCACAACATAGGATTATTGTTTGTCAGAGAAAGAGAGAGAGAGAGAGAGAGAGAGAGACGTAGGACGGGAATGCTACGCATCAATTATAGCAGATTAGCTAATTTAGTTACAACAGTCGGGCAAAATTCGGGTAAAAAATATGCTAATGAGACCGGCTTCTTTTGAAGACACTTAACTTCCGTTCGAATAAGACGTCCCATATAACGAATCTAATTGTAACAGTGGGAGGTTCCGCGAGATGTCGTGAACTGTCTAGAATTCACTTCTGGCGTCTCTGTATAAATAATAAAGCATCGGCCGGGGCAAAATTAGTATTTTACCAAGAGGACACGATGCATAAGCTTCTTTCTCTCTGCCTCCCATACCCCAAGAGCTCGAAGACAAGACAAAATATATATATATATATATATATATATATATATATATATATATATATATATATATATATATATATATATATATATATATATATATCGATGTAAGCTTCCTAGAGAGGGAAGAAACTTCTACACTGACATATTCGAGCTCAGTTCCGCCCCCCATCCCCACGACAAGATACTCACTCGATCCCTATTTTCGAGGCTGGTAAGGGTTACAGGAAGACAGGTTGTGTCTTCCATCATAACTTCGAACAGGCCGAATACTAATTGGCCATAAGTGCAAACCCAACCCGCGCTGTTGGAAAGTAATCGAGCTCGACGCTCATACTCCTGCTCCTCTCGAGCAACAAAATCTTTGGGTGGCAGATCCACCCGAAATTAGAGTTCCCTTTTCGGTCGCGTGCAGCCGCTTTTGTATATTCACGGCCATAGGTGGGCGCAATAACCGATAATCGATAAATCCAAAAATTATAATACAATATTGATTATTGACTATATATAGCGTTATTTTATAATGCAATAGTAAAAGTATTTGAATACTGTTTCTTAGTTTCTTACATGGTGAGGCTCTCCTTCATCTCCTCATAGGTTTTGAGGATCCTCCTCCCAGCTCGGACCTACATATTTCTGCCTCCAAGGCACGCGCGGCTCGCCCCTGTGCTAAACTGGAACCAAAGACTGAAATTATCGATTATCACTAGTTTGGAACCAAAAGTATCGGCGATACCGATTAATCGATAACGGGGAAAAAAATATCGGATAACCCGATATCGTTATCGCGATAACGCCCACCTATGCTCACGGCTCCCACCTGGAGCTAACATTCTAAACCTATTCGCCCAGTTATTCCTTTGCATTTATCTTTCATGTTCATTATTTTATTTTGTTTGTACAGTAGTAAAGATTTTTTTGTTTCGCCCAGTTTGATATCCATAACCTCTTAGATAATTGATTTAATCCTGCCAAGTGTAGCTGTTGTCATAAAGAAACTATTCACTCTTACGAGATTTATTGCAACTCATAGTTAAATTGCATCGTTCAAGGCAAGGCCCAATTGCAGAGTTGCCCTGCGTGCTATCCGCTATCCTTTCCGAAACACGGAAAGCAAACGGAGGTCAGGAGATCTAACCTGACCTACGACATTGTTCATACTATTAAAGAGTTTGCAAAGGTCACCATGGTATTGTAAAATAGTCTGGATTAGTTTTTGAATTCGAACTCCATCTCGTTGGTGCTGCCTTTGGGATGCGTCTTCTCACTATATCATCAAGAAATTGCGTCCGTTTTGTAGTGATCGAAAAATGAGGCAAATACCTCACTTGTTTTGAAAAAGCTGTACATTAAAGGTATGACTTTTGCTGACTGAGATAGAACAAGATTTAACTTAGGGGCATAACATTGAGTAAATAAAGCTGCTGGTGCCTTTTCTCTTACTTTAACTTGAACACCATTTAAATGGGATGCCATCACCATTGCCACATCGTAAGTCATATTTATCCAAATTATTAATTATACACTCTGTGACACCTCCAACAGTTCTGGCCTCAAGAATGTTAAATCCTATAAAGACTTCCATGATATCAGAATCCAACACGTACCTCGATACTGTAGAACACTGAGCTTTACATGAAACATCTGTCGTTTAATCCACTTCTATAGCAATGAGGCTTGTGCGATTTCTTCTTTAATATTATTTTCTACAATGGCGCCGACTGCTTTAATCAAGTCATTTTGTATCTTATTCAAAAGGACAGAAAAAAACTTATGAATTCTGTAAATGTTGTGCCAATTTTTCATCAAACTTTGCAGTATAGTTCAGTAACTCAACATAGTTTCCATGATGATTTCTGTTCATTATCTCCGCGAAAAGCAAGTTCTTGTTTAATCAAGAAACAAGTAGCACAAATCAATTTTTTGGGGATATCTGTTTTCTTTAACTTTTTTATTTAGAATTTGAATGCTGACAGACTTCTCTTTATCTAAGAGCAAGTCGATTCGTCCATATCCAAATGTTTTCAATCATATTTAGCTTTCATAATGTGTTTCTGGTCGCTCGTGTTTACTTAAAGCATTGGGCAAATGTCTTGAACCACAATATCGTTGTTTTGCACTCACACTTTCACTAGATACAGGAAATAGCAAACATGGGAAACAAAAAAGTCTGTTTGTTGTAGTAGAGCCGCACAGTCACTCTGTCTTGCTGTACCAAGCAGTTTGAAATGTTCTAATAATTTTCATCCCTTTTTGTTGTTTTAAGTCCTCAAGTTCTGGTTTTGGGCTACAATTTTTTAGAAGTTGTCTCTTTTCTTCATAAGCTAGTTTTGAAAATATCTTTAAGATAGGGGAAAAATGTAAACAAATGGAAATGAGCTAAAACTGAAGAAAACACACAAGAAAATATGCGAAACACAGGCGCGCAACCCTACTCACGGAAGATGCCAAGCGACTGAGATGAAGGAAGGCAGATTTACTTCTGCCTTCATAGAACAGGTTACAGGGTTTAGGTTGTTAAGCTATCCTTTGTGTCGGGATATGGCATTTATTTTCTTTGGGGAGGAGAAATAATTAATTAGCTTTATTCATGTCTCTTCTTCCATACACACTGCAAAAATTTCTTTGTTGCCCTTACTATTCCTATTCTCTTTTCATCTATATATTTTTTCCACGCTCAAATCCTATTACCACACTCAGGCCATAATCCTCCCTTCTCTCCACCTCCTCTCACTTTTCTCTTCCCAGCACTAGCACCAATTCTTCTTTCAGTATATATATATATATATATGTATATATATATATATATATATATATATATATATATATATATATATATATATATATATATATATATATATATATATATATCAAGTTTGTGGCCCACACACTCCACAATTAAATGTTCTATAGATTCTCTCTGCAGACTGTCATACCCAAGTGTCTATACTCATTTGCTACTTCTAGGATGTCATTTCCTAGGATCCATCCCTTATTTCTTCCTTCTCCAAATAAACTCACCGGACAAAATATTAGTCACTTGTAACCATAGTAAGGGCCTCTTGCACGCCACTTTGCTCCATATGTTCATGCCATGGAATTCCCTGTGTAATGTTCTTTCTGAAATGGGTTGTGAAGGACCAGAATTGACGTCTTTCTAGCAATTCCTGTCTGGAAGCAAATCGATTTGCAATTACAAGCCTGGAGATTCTACGACGGTCCATGTCGCTCAAGACCTTCTTCCGTCCGCAATTCTGGCGAGAGTTTTTCGCATTTTGGGAGTTCTGCCATTGCTTGTAAATCCGGATGACCGTACTCGTTGAAACACTGTCAAATTCTGACACCTCCTCCACATGATGACCTTTGGCGCGGCCAAATGCAATCACACCCTTTTGACATTCCATGACGTCGCTTTTTCGGCCCATTTTAAGTAGAGCTGATTTGCTATCTACAGATCTTCACGCCGTCCGCAACACAAATAAAACCTAAATAACGTTTCGACGTAAACTAAGCTACGCCTCTCGGCTGCCTACGGTTTCTACACGCTTCAGATGTTAAATTATGTTTTTTTCTCCCTGGATGACCAATTATTTGTCCGGTGAGCTTATCTTTATTTTGCACTTTCCTCTACTAAATTTTACCCTCCATTCTTCCCCATACTGGTACATCACATTCATAAGTCTCTGGACACCTTCTGCTGTTTCAATAACCAGAATTCGTCGTCTGCAAATCCCAGGGTTGTCAATAGGCGTTCCCCAACCATGGCTACTTGACTTTCCCTCTTTACTCTCCCCAAAAGTTCTTCAAGAAGAAACTGAAAAGGCTATGAGACATGGTACACCCTTGTCTGACCACGATGTCATCCACCATGCTAATCTGTTTCTATACCTTTCAGATTGAGTTTGACTTTATTATTCTCATATAGTTTTTGTATCACATTTAGAATATTTTCATCCATCACCAAGTCTCTTTCTTAGTCTCGCAAACAAATTCGTTCTATCAACTCGATCAAAGGCTTTCTTTATATCGAGAAAGCAGACATATAGCACACCCCTTGCTTCCTTACCTTCTCTATTGCATTCCGTAGAACATACAGATTGTCTATGGCTCTTTTCTTCCAGTCCTACATCTATTTTGCTCATCGCCAAGTATACTTTCACGTTCAACCCACTCCTTCAGCTTCTTTGTCCTGATGCTGCCAAACAACTTTCCTATCCCACTCATTATTGCTACTGGCCTGTTGCTGTCTACCAGTTTTTTTACTTTATTACCACCTTTGTGCAACAAATTAATCCTTCCTTTCTGCCTAGTCTCAGGTACCCATCCATTCATTAGCAAATCATTAATGTTGCCAGTAATTCCTTCATCCTTTCACCCCTATATTTCAGAAATTCGTCAACTATCCTTTCTTCATCCATTACTCTCTGATCTTTTATCCTTTTCAACCCATACTCTATGTCTTCCCTGTTGATTTCTATTCCTCATCCTCTATTTCCTGTCCTGCATCCTGAAGTTCTTCATTAACTCCAATTTCTTCACATCGCCTCTTGCCCGAATGATTTTTCCCCAATATTCTTCAATTTGGATCTTTATTTTCGTCTCATCCTCACATTCTCCTTCTGGTGTCTTCGTTGTTACTTTGTCCTCTCCTTTGTCCCCTTCCAAGGACCTTTTATGATATCTCCACTGCTCTTTTTCTCGGTCGCTTACACCCAGCTGCTCCACTGTCTCTTTTTTACCTCCTTTTACTTGATATTTGCATCCCAGATTACTTGTGGAACTTTCTGCTTTTGCTTCCTATATTCCAGTTCCTTCCTTTCCACTTGTTCCGCCTCACCCCTTTGCCCTCTATCTCTACTTTGCCTTAGTTTCCTTAGTTGTTTATTCATCCTTCTCCTAGTTAGGTGCTCTTTCTCCACTTCTGCGTTCCATCCCCCGTTGCTCGACCTTCTTCCCCCAGGTTCTGATCCATTTCCCCCCAACCTTTTGCCTCTCCACCCCTTTATTTTTTCCTTCCAACTGCATAGAATTTTCCCTCATATCCTCAGAAATTGTTAGTCCTGCCAATGCTTCTTCCATTGCATTTTGCATAGACTCCCCAATCCGCGCCCTTTCTCTTCCATATATTTTTCTCTGCTTCACCTTTTTCTTTTCCATACAGGGTCCCATTTCATTTTCACTATTATAGCTTTATAGTCAGATTGGATCCCTATTTCCTGATCCACATCAATAAATATGCCTTCAACTATCTCACTACACTTTCTGCTCATTATAGCAAAGTCTATTGCACTCACGTAAAGAAAACGGTGTTAAAAGGGTGTATGCAGCACGATGCTTCGTCCCTTGAACCTGCCACACTACGCGTCTCGAATTTCTGGGGGGGGGGGGGACCTGGAGCTAGCCTACTATTCATGGGCTGGGGCCTAACCTCCCGAGTGCCGATGGAGTCGAGCGCCTGACAACGCAGATCCGGGCTAGTAGGTTCGGCAGGGTTTGGGCTTAGCTGGAGTGGAGGGGGCCGTTGCTCCCCACACGCTAGCGGGTTCAGAATCATGCCGTCTCCTTTCGGGTGTACTAGGGAGGGGGGACAAGATTGAACCGGAGCACGTCTTTGCCTACCTTTCGTAGGGGTGCCTTTCTTCGAAGGCATGAGGAGGGGTTTATTCTTTTAAATATCCCGTTAAACTCACAAAAGGGAACCCTATCCGTCGAAAAGGCAAAGGCCTACCTGGATGATGATGCGTTGAAACGGTCGAGTGCACTTTTAACTTTAAGTTAATTATTATTATTATTGATGTAATGTGCAGAGATTTTGTGCACATGCACCCCTTTATTGTATAATACAATAGTCGGTATGAACTATTTAAGTATAAAAATGAACCGACAACAAAGGCAAGAATATAAAATTAATTTAAGTTAAAGAGAAGACGACTGAGTACGCGAGTCCCGAACAATCCCTTCGGTCACCCGTATATAGTCGGACTGACTAAGGAGTCGTGACGTCACTGACGGAAGATGCCAAGTGACTCAGATGAAGGCACGTAAAGAAAACGGTGTTAAAGGGGTGTATGCAGCACGTGGACTACAACAATACTATGACGTAGCTTACATACTGAGATTGAAAGGCAGGGCAGAACCATGCCTATATTTTACCCAATCTGCAAAAAATTAAAATATTTTGCATTTTCGGAATATTAATCGGAGGAACCTTCATAATATTGTTGAATTAGGTGCATATTTTGCTACAGAAGAAAAATGTAGCTAGTGATTTATTTTTTTCAGGTTAGGCACTGCCTACCTTGCCTACCTAGACGGCACGTTCCTGATACATATAAATTCACTAAACCTGTATCATCTTAATTATTGAACATCATCACTAATCATAATCATCAGTCATAATCATATACTTTTCGAATATTCTTCCATCATTTCTCTTTCCCTTCTTTCATTTCTCCTAAATCATCATGCCTTCGTTGGTTAACTATTTCCTTTCTTTTCTCAATAAAAATATGCGCACGAAACACTTCCTCTATCCATCATCTGGCTTTCTCCTTTCTCTCATTCTTTCTAAATGAACATACCATCGTTGGTTCACTGTTTTCTTGCTTGTCTCAATAGAAATATCTGCTAAGATTCAGGTCTTTTATTTTTGACAGTAATTTTCCCTGACCTTTTGTAGGATCTCGATTGGATCAAGCGCCTGCCAAGCTGGATCCCGGTTAAGATCCTTCTCTTAAGGAAAGACGCTAAGAGAACTCCGTCGGGCGATCAACTGGACCACTTTTTGGAAGATCTGGTAAGTAGATGTATTATGTAGAGGTTGGTGGACATAGATTATATGGACGACGTACCCCAATTTGTTTCTTTTCCTTTTTCTTTCCTCTGTTCGTTTTTTTTCTTTTCCTTTTTATTTCGCCCACATAAACAGACTTAGTTTCTTATCCTCCGGCATTTACACTATGGTGTTAAACCCACTTAACGCCGTTACATAGCTATCTCCTACACCTTTCCGTGCTCAAATCTCTTCTCTAGCGCCTTCTCTAGGTGCCCCGAGAATAACTCATTGTTACACACCGTGCAACTAAGTACGTCGGCCTTTGGAAGCTACTCACCAAGACTCAAGCGTTTCTTTCTTACAAATGCACTCCATAATATTTTCAGTATGGCCTCCTTCCTCCCCTTACGTATCATCTCCACTCACTGTTTCTATCTCCTCTACAGTTTTTTCAATAATGGTCTTTTTGTCCACATTCGGAACAGCTCGATTCGGTTTTCGAGGATTGCTTTGTTATATGAGACGCCATCTCATAGCAATTGAAGCATATCTCTTTCAATAATTTCTGGAGGATTTCTCATGCCTAACAAGAGTAATCCTTAATGTAGGATCTTGTTTACCATTTGTGGTTTTTTTTTGCACACTATTTTAAATACTTGTGTATGATTTCCGAGCTTGATCATTTCACTTATATTTATTCTTGTGTGTTTCTTTTCTATATTTGTTTTTATTCATTCTTTGTTGTGGGAGCTACCCATATGTCTATTTAACGACATACATCCTTGGCCAAATTTATGGAGCAGGTATGAAAAGGTGAAGAATATGATTGAAACTCATTCATTTCATACTTAATATGATACAAATAAACATTTTTGTGTAAATTCTATCAATAATTAACATATGATGTGTCCTCCTTTGGCTTTTATGCCTTTTTGCATACTTGAGAGTAAGTTGGCACAGGTGGTTGGCACAGCTGGTTGGCTCAATTTTCTGCCACTCTTCATGAAATTTGGCTGTTAATTCACGTTTTGAGGCATATTTGTGAACCCCCACTCTTGTGCCCAAGTGAGACCGCAAATGTTCAATGGGGTTTTGGTTTGGAGCTTAAAGGGGGCCATTTCATCAACGTCAACAGTTTCTTTTCAAACCAACCCCTTTGAGACTAGATGTGTGGCATGGAACATTGTCTTGTTGGAAAATTGCACCATCTGGTATGTCATCATTAAAAATTTTACTTAAGGAAAGTTGATAAACCTGGTCTAAAATGCTGGTGTAAGTGATGAAATTCATTCTGCCCTCAGAAATTAACATAAATCCGAGACCTGAAGATGACATGCAGCCTAAAACCATTGCACTGCCCCCTCCAAATTTAACTGTTGTGACAACACATCCGTGATCATAAGCTTCCCCAACTCTTCGACGAAAATCAACAGCTCCAGGGGTTCCAAAGATCTGACGAGAAATAAAAAATTTATTGATCACTTTTAGTATCCACTAAAAATTTTGGTAATAATAGAAATGTGTACAAGCAAAATAAATTGTTGGAAACTAATGTGGAGGACCGACTTAAAGTTGCTTTCATCAGACCAAACAACTTTAGCCCAATCATCATCAGTCCAATCTTCATGCTCTTTTGCCCAAGACAATCGCTTCTTCTTGTTCAGCTGAGACAGCCACAGTTTCTTTCTAGCCTTACATCCTTTAAGCCGAGCTTCTAATTACCTTCTTCTCAATGTGCGTCTTGATATATTTTTGTTGGTTGCTGCCCGAAACTCAGCAGCTACATCAGCAGTTTGTTTTTCCTAACTGCCAGAGATGTCCTTTTCAGCAACCATTCTTCCCTCGGAGTTTTACACCTTTTGCGGCCTTGTCCATCGTGGTTTTTAAAAGAATTGGTCTCAGTGTACCTTTGAATGGTTCTTTGGACACCGTTTCTCGAACATTTCAATTTTCTTACAATTTTGACTTAGGATAATTCCTCTCTGGACAATGCAAGGATTTGAGCTCTTTGAGCTTCAGGAATCTGTTTCTTCGGAGACATTTTTAACGAAATATTACCACTTGTAAGTTAACAATAAGATAATCACTGAAAAAATAAGAATAAACGTTAGTATCACACATTGAATGGCAGAAGGTTGTCACAACCACTTATGCACAATATGCAAAAAACGCATTAAAGCGGTTAAAAAGCAAAAGGAAAACATATAAAATACTAATTATAGATGGGATATACTCGACCGTTTATTATATTGTTTTCAATTATTATGTTAATCAGTTTCATTCGTATTTTCTATTTTTTTTATAACTGCCTCATAATTTTGGCCATGGCTGTATGTGGCTCCTGTTGCCTGTGACTCGGGCAGGAATTCTGAGAGGGAATATTTCAATACCTTCGATGGAGACAGACTTCTCTACGACGTACTCGTCGTGACAGATGTGGTTCATTCTAATAAGAGCAACTTAGAGATTTTCATAGGTAATCTCGACAAGTTTACCCTTATCTGTTTTGCTTTTGTTCCTCGATGGTTCTTAAGAGTTCTCGGTGGTATTTCTTGTTGTCTCCTCGATTAATTGTGCCCATTGTTCTTGCTTAAGCAATCTGAAGAGCGAGTGTGTCAGGACACACTCATTATTATTTTGCGTCACCTATGAATGCCGATATACTTTTCTATTTGAGAAGAACTCGACTACCTTACCTAAATACACATTTCTATTAAGCGCCTCCACTAAACTTTGGGCTCGTGGTCTTAAGGACCCCCTTCTTTGCGCTCCTAATGAGTCTTCCTTCCAGGGTTCACTATGCCCTACTTTAAAGTGGTTACAGCACCCTTCTCAAATCTGCCTGTGAAGTTCACTCCAGTCGTACCCTCTCAGAAAAAAAAAGAATCCTCATACACTATTCTTTTTCATCTCCTCCCCAGAGCCACCGCAGTCTTTCCCCACTATCTATCTTACAAATTTATTAGTATTTTTCTTAGACAAGATAGTTCTTATTGGTTCGAGAAAATCATCCAACCCTGAGTCTTGCCAAGTATCACTTTTTCCCTACTCGAGTGAAAACGGTTTCCTATTACAGCGAATTTAAGCTACACCGGGTGTGGTAAGTCGCCGGCTGAAGTTCCGATCCAGGTCCTCTTCAGGGTAGCTACCATACGCTATAAGTGCCCTTGGTTCGGATTCCACGTTAACCTGTAGGTTACCAATGAAAAATGAAAGTCATCTTTTGAATAAATGCAAATCAGTGGTAAGACCTGTACCATTTTGCAGCCATTTCCTTCCCCAAATACCCTCCTTAGATCCTGTGTTCTCAGAGGAAGTATCCTTCATCCTTTCTCTGAATATGACCCTTTCTCCAAATGACTCCTCTAGCTTATCTCTATCGTCAGTTCCTTGTTCGGTTTAAGCACTTTCAAGCTGACAAATACGAGTAAATCAACCTGATTTAAGATCATTAACGCACTCATGGAATCGTTATACAAGAGATCATTTTTCCAACCTAGTGTATTCCTGTGGGTACTTCAGATTTAGTCACCTTTACGAAGAGTGGCTAGCATTGGAGTGGTTGAATCTTTTCTCCATGCTAATGAGAACACTTTTTTCAAACCTTATTCTTTTTGGCAGGGTACAAATGAAGTAGCCCGAGAAACAGCAAGGCAGATTTCACAGGTAAGATTTGATTTATTTTTAAAGGCATAACGAAAGAGGCAATTTTGAAAGTAAAATGATATTGTTAGGTATTATTCGACGCCAAGGAAAAAAAAGGCTTACGGTTGATATAGTTTTAATATAGAGGCACGCGAATGATTTTTTTTAAGGAGAGAGAGAGAGGATATACGAGTTTATGGTTGGTGGCTTTGAAGTTAGGAGAGAGGGCATAATTTAAAGGAAAATGTTTGGGTGTATTTCAAACTGCTGGGTAAAGAGGAAAAGGCTACGAAAAGGGATATATTCAATAGGGAGCTGGCATAGGGGTATTTAAGGTCAGTTCACACGGGGTGAGATATTTAGATCTAACACGGGGGCAATTATTTAAAGATAGGTTCTGTGACGGTAGCCCGAGAACAAGGATGTCTTGAAGACACAAGTTCAAATCTTCCTTGAATGCTATAGTTTTATTTCAATTCTAATAACTTTAAGTGTAAATTAATTGGTGGAAATTTTAATTGTAGCTCATTGGTTAGAGCTGTAGCCTGAGAAATAAGGATTGCTTGAGAGCACGGGTTCAAATCCTCACCAGGCTGCTTCGAGAGAGATTTTAAGCAGAGCAGGGTAGGTTAGCTTCACATATACTTCATTTCTTCTTTGTCATTTTCTCAAGTTCATATGAGACCTAACCAACCACTCTGATTAAAATGTATCGCAAAGCACACTTTGGGGGGAACGTGGTCTGTACCTCAGTAGCTAGATCGGGATTTTATTTAATTGTAAGAGGCAATGAAAGGAAATGAATTTGTAGAGGAGGAGGGAGGCATGAGTTTTTCTTACAAGCCTATCAAAAGTGGATTTCAATCTTCATTTAATGGTTTTATTGTATCTTCTACCTAGTCTTTTTCTTTCTAAAGTCTTCAGATCTGTTTGTTAACTCGTTTTTTATCACAGGAAGATAAGCGATCTAAAATGCCTTCGGGATTGCTTATCTTCTTTAGAAGTGAAAAACTAGTCATTTATCATTTGAGGAATAATGTTGGGGGTGCTATTCTTCTTGCGTGAAAAATTAGGGTTATTTATCTTTCGGGTGAGAAATATTGGGATCGCACTTCTTCAGAATTGATAAATTAGGGTCGCTAACTTCAGAGAGTAATGTTGAGGATCGGGATTCTTCAGTAGTGAAAATTAAGGCTACTTGGCTTTAGATTAGGAATGTTGGTATCATTCTTCTTCAGGAGTGAAAAATTAAGATCACATCTTCCCGTGAGAAATGCTTGGCTCACTCTTCTTCAGGAGCAATTAATTAGGATCTCATCTTGCCGTGAGAAAAGTTTGGGTTGTTGTTACGCAGGAGCGAAGAATTAGGATCACATCTTTCCCTAAGAACTGTTTGGGTTGCTCTTCTTCAGGAGTAAAAAAAATAAGATCACATCTTCACGTGAGAAAGGTTTGGGTCACTCTTCCTCAAAAGTGAAAAACTAGGATGACATTTTCCCGTGAGAAGGGCTTGAGTTGCTCTTCTTCACGAGTGGAAAATTAGGATCACATCTTCCCGTAAAAAATGTTTGGGTTGCTTTTCTTCATGATTGAAAAGTTAGGATCACATCTTCCCGTGAGAAATGTTTGGGTTGCTCCTCTCCAGAAATGAAAAATTACGATCACATCTTATCATGAGAAAGGTTTGGGTCACTCTTCCTCAAGAGTATAAAACTAAGATCACATCTTCCGTGAGAAGTGCTTGAGTTGCTCTTCTTCACGAGTGAAAAATTAGGATCACATCTTTCCGTGAGAAATGTTTGGGTTGCTCTTCTTCAGGAGTGAAAAATTAGGATCACATCTTCCGTGAGAAGTGCTTGAGTTGCTCTTCTTCACGAGTCAAAAATTAGGATCACATCTTCCCGTGAGAAATGTTTAGGTCGCTCTTCTTCAGATGAGAAAAGTTGTAATAGGGTCGATTTCAGCGTGTGATGGTTTGAGTTGTAACTTCATGAAGTTAGAATTTACTTTTCAAGTTATAGCCTTGTGATGAAGACCTAATTATATCTCGCGCGGTGTATGATCCACTTCTCTCTATCATTTAATTAAAGAAACCTAACCTAGGTTTAAGTTAGGTTAATTTGTGTATCATTTTATCTTTTTCTTGGATTCGTTCATTTTTATGTTAGGAAATTGGGGTCTCTTATCAGGTGAGAAAAGTTGGTGTGGCCCTTCTTCAGATGTGATTTAAGGGGTGGGTACTTATTTTCAGGTGATCCCTTTGTTTTGCTACCAATTCTTTTAACTATGGTTTGTGAGAACTAGTTTTCTTTTGCTCTTTAAATTGCAAACTATAAAATCAATGATATGCAGTTGCCATAGCAATAGTTAGTCCTTTCGCATTGCATCGGGTATGACTGGTGGATGGTCCTCGTTTATCCCCCCCCCAAGCTATTAACGATCCAACATGCCTAAATAGGTGTTTGAACTCCCTAATTTAAGCTTCAATTTTCGCCACCAAAAGCGGGTGTTAATCTATTCTTGCGGGATCCCTGTATAAGAGTGTTAGACGGAGTCATTTTACCTGGATGAGGAGAGTTCCCCAGAAGTGCTCAATGCAGTTTGGAGGTGAGTAATCATTGTTATAACAATCGAGTGATTTCCTTTGACTAAAGACCCCTCAAGAGGACTTACTTACCTTTACGGCTGGCCGCCCACACTAGTTTTATTGTGATGGGATCACCAGATGCACTTTAGGGGCCCTCAAGTTTTTATGATAGTACAATTAGAATTGAAATAAAATTTAGAAGAAACTTGCCCGAAATAGTTGGAGGTTGCATGTTTCCTGCCGTTTCTATGGGTCGCTCTTATAAAGAGTGAGGCATAGTCTCTTGTATTCTCAAGGGAGTGAAGCGTTCGGTGAGAGTTGTTTAATTGCCTAGACTCGTCAGTAATGATTTGAAGAGGGACTATGAGATGAAGTCGTGTAAGCATAGATTTACATGGGAGCTTCCGTGATTTAACGATGGATGTCTGTTCAAGTTTGAAGGTGTAGTCTCGTCTTGTGAGAATTAGCTGATGATGACCTATTGTAGAAGTAAATTCACCATCAGGATGAAAGACGCAGAGCGGAATCGAAGTGTGATATTTTTGAACATGCACGAATGCGACGTACTTGTGTGGGTGGCAGGGTGGCAGCAAATTGCCGAGGAAAATGTTGGATAGAGTCATCTCCGGTTATCTTTTGTAACATATGTAGCGCAGTCTTACAACGTGAAATTGCGTCTTTATAGTTGTAGTAGCCTTGATATATATGTGGTAGCTGTTTGTTAAGGGAATTTTTTTCAGTGTGATGGAATGTGGTCGACACGATCCTTCATCCTTATCAGAGATTTGTTTGCCCAGAAGCATTCCCTTTCTCCGGTGCTCCTGACTGACTCTCTCGGGAATCCTCCATCGTGCGCAGGTTTTGATCCGAATGTGGATCTCACATTCTCCTCAGGCTTTTCAGCCAACGTCTCTCCGTTTCAACTTCCCCTACCTTCGCCACCTCCATTCCAACCACCTCCTCAAATACTCCCTTGAGGAGTATGCCGTCTTGGCTTTAACCTTCTTACAAAATAGCCTTGCAGGGCTGGTGTGAGAGAGTATAATCCTGTCGATTTTAAAGAGCAAGTAAACTCTCTATTTCAGATGGATGTTCATTTTGATGTCGTCTGCCCAACCATTTTGGCCGAGGATGGCACTGAAGAAAGATGGCGCGAAATCACCTCCATAATGATATCAACGGTTATGAAAAGCATGGAAGCTTCTTTGCCAGGATTGACACAAAAGGTACGGTGCAAATTGAGGGACCCCAGAGATTAAGGGGGGGAGGCACCCCTTTCCCGAGTTGTAGCAACAATGTAGGTATCTACATAGCAGCCATTCAATTATCATCACTTGTATAAAACTGATAAGCGAAAACTAACGAGAGGATTACCGTCAGAGGGTTTGTAAAGAGAGATCTGCAAAGGAATGGGTGAAAATATATGGAAGATATATAGGAGCAAATCCTTTTGCAACATGGTTGCCTGGTTACTCATGCTACTCCTTACACACACTTGCAGGGAAGGGGGCGCAGCTACTCAAGCAGTCTCTCTGAAGTGGGACTCGATCGTGCGACTAAGGGTTTATGTATTTTCACTAGGTTGAAACAAATACAGAATAACAAAAATACCCTTTAGAATGACTAGATTTTAGTCATATAAGTCTAGGATGTCCTGCAAATCGAGTCGGCTAAGCCAGGAATCAATTTTCCGGTCGAGGTATCTCACTATTACTGCTCCTCAGGGCGGAGCTAATCGCGATACGGACGATGGAGATGCCAGGACGCATGATTGTCAACGTACTTAAGTAAATACCTATGTTAATAAATACTAAATCATTTAAGGATATTTAACTTTCGGTAAGAGTTTGGATTGGCCGTGTATCTATAGCGCTATCGCCCTGAAATTGTTAACACACAAGGCGAAAATCTTCCTGAAAGCCAAATATGGAGTAAGTTCTGGGGAAGGAAGGATATGTAGTTGATTCGGGAGGGAAGGACAGGAAAAGCCACGTATAAAAGTTGCAGGTTTCATGACCTGTTTCTCCTATCCTTCTTTCTCTAACTGTTGTTGCATATTGTCACATAAATTTGGTCGTAAAATAAAACATATTTTATGATATTTGAATAGTCATAGAAGTCAGACATGCTATCTATATTACGATTCATAGGAGGATGGTTTTGTCAACAAAATGTACTGGCAGTATTTTTCGTTCTTGTACTCACGATGAAATTAACATTCATAAAAGAGCCTAACCTAAATTCACTAAACTAACCTAACTTAACTAAGCACAACTAACCTAATTTAGCCGAATAAAATTAAGCAAAACTAACCGATTTAACCAAATTAACCTAATTTTGCCAAGTTAACCTATCCAAACCTTACCTAAATTGACCTAAATAATCTAAAAACTGACTTGACCTTACCTTACTTAATCTACCTTACTTTTCTATGTTAACAAAATCTTATTAATGTTCTAACTATGAAATTTAATATCGAAGGGTGAGTCATCTTCATTATAACCACGATGCTGCATTATAACCATGATATCTTCAGAGGTGGAGAACCCTTCAACGACATGTTTACATTGAGTGAGTTGCATTCCGCTCTCGCTTCGTGCACCGACACCGCCTCTGGTCCGGACGATGGCCCGTACGCCACGCTTTGACACCTGGGTGAGCGAGGCATGGCCTTTCTGTTCGATTTGTTCAACATGATCTGGGTGGAGAGTCTCCTCCTGGATTCCTGGCCCATCGCAACTCTGCTCGCCTTTCGCAAGTCGGGGAGATATCACTTTAACCCGGCCGGTTTACGCACAATCTCTTTAACCTCACGCGTGTGCAAGTTGATAGAGAAATGGGGAAATGTTAGATTAGCCATCCGTCTTCAACCCCTTTGCAGCTTCTGCAAGTTCCATTCCACCTAGGATGCTCTGCTATGGCTGGAAAATGCTATCTGGTGATATGGTATCAAGGAGACCATCTACACGATGGGGGATAGAAAATGCCTCTCACTTAATATCTCTGAAGTTCTGCGAGATCGTCGATTCCATATACGGGTGGAGGGAGCCCTCTGCGGCACAACGGCTCAGGACGAAGGTATCCCGAAGGGAAATGTCTTCAGTGTCACACTCTTTGCCCTGAGCATCAACGGCATCACCTCGGTGCTGCCGGAAGATGTTCTCGCTATGCTCTACGTAGGCGACTTTTCGATCTTTTGGTGCTGTCCAGATGCCAACTCTGGAGCGTCGACTCAAACAGGCATTGAACCGCACCTCTCGTTATGCCGAGGTTATGTGGCGCATTTCTTCGGCCATCCACGGCTGCACACCGACCCGGACATGTTCCTAAATGGGGCTTGCCTAGAAGTGGCGGACTTGCTCCGTTTCCTTGGACATGTTTTTGACCAACACCTCACCTGGAACGCTCATATTCGCAGCAGTCTCTTGTACCTGCGCCATGTACATTCTTCGTTACGTGACGTTCAGCACTTCTGGGGTATTGAATCTCCATACCCCCCCCTGTTCGAAGTATCAGTGAAACCACGTTTGCCGCAAGACGGGGCTGATGTCGAGATTATCTTCTGCTGGGTTCCTGTACATGTGGGAGTTGCGGGGAATTAGCGCGCTGATGAGGGCGCCAAAAAGTCCGCGAGGACTGGGCGACCGGACCAACGTTTCGCTCTTCCTCATGCTGACTACATGGTAGGAATTAGAGAAGCCCTCTGGACTGCCTGGTAAAAAAGACGGTAGACAGTCGAGGTGAATTTAAAATTGCGTGCCATTGCGCCACGACCCCCCCCCCCCATGCCGCGACGGCTTCAGGTTGCTTTCTGTCGTCTCCGAATTGGACGCACTCGCGGGACGCACTGCCATTTGATGGAGCGCTCACCAGCGCCCTACTGTGAAGACTGCGTTGTCCTTCAGACCGTTCGGCACATTCTTGTTGAATGTCCCAGTCTGCGGGATCTTCGCGCAAGTTACCTGTCCCGGACCGGGACGAGCGGTATCATGACCGCTTGTCCCCAGTATTCGTGACGGAGTCGTGCATACAGACTTGTGGATTATTAGACTTTTTGGAGAAGGCTGACCTCCTCCATTTTATTTGACACTCTTTGGTGTTGGTCGCGTAATCCGGTGCCAGGGAGAGTCGGGTACCTACCCCCCCCATCCTCGACACCGTAGCCTGTTTCCTTATTCTTCTTGCCTTTGTTCTGTTTCTTATTTTGGGTTTTTCTATGTTATTTGGTTTTGGATTTTGTTTATTTATGTTTCTTTCTTTGTTTTTTTTTTGTGTGAATTTTAAAGTAGCCTATTACTAGGCTGAAATTTTAATCGCGGTGACTTATGCCCTTGGTAGCAGCCGCCAGATTGGGGCTATAAAAAAATCTACATATTTTCACTTCCCCCATTTCACCACTTTATTTACAGAGCTCTCCTTACAAAATTTCTACCGAAGATGCCATCGTTGGTTTTCGATTCGAATATAAAAAAACTACAGCATATGACAACCCCCGCAAAGTCAACCCAATCAAACTTCCTCCAACAACTAACCATAATCAGTGTGTCTCAACTTCGTTAACATGGATGGTCGGTGTTAAAAGAAAAATGTCAATGTTGATGATACGAAGTTAGCAACCAGTGTGAGGGGAAATAAAGGGGAATTTCGCACTTCAAAGGGATTTACATAGACTAGTTGTATGGTCACACAAGTAGCAGGCAGGCGCGGATCCAACGAGGGAGAGGCTTAAGGGCCTGAAGACCCCAACTTTCAAACTCGCTTATGTTTATATATCTTTTTTAAACCATATTTGTATTCTGCTATTCAGAAAGAGTTATGTAATAATATAGAATATGTATAAATAAAGTATTTGAACCGTTGTGATCGACTGTACCTTATATGATACATGCATAAATTATAGGTAAATCTTAATAATAATGATTAAATTCAGTATTAGACCATAGCTGACGCCCAAAAACTACAATAAACCCCAATTCAGAATTTTCTGATGTGGGAAAAAAAATTCAGAATTGAGTTAGTTCGTGCTCACTTCCGTGTGAGATGCTGTTATTTATTATGAATGTTGTGTAAGATGACCATAATTAATCATTAATGGTGTGTAAGATAACCATTATTAATGATCAATGCCCTTTTCTCAGAGTACTCAGAGGGAGGAATTCAGGTTTGCCCCGCCAAAAATTTCTATCCTGGATCCGCCACTGGTGGTAGATGACATTCAACCTCCATAAATGCAAAGTTGTTCACACGGTCAACCATAAGAGGGAATTCAGTTAAGAAATCGAAGGTTGCTGATTGCACTCCGCTGAGGATGAGAAGGACTTACCAGAGGGCTCGAGCTTGGGAAGGGAAAGGAGTTAACACTGACTGTCCAGAGGTTCTCTAAGCAATGTTTAGACTTTAGAGGATAGAAATAAGGAAAATGGGTCATTAGGCTTTAAAAATAGAAATGTTAGTTAGAATAATAACGAAGTTATTCTCAAGCAATATAACTCGTATGCTAGACCACATTTGGACTATTGCATTCAGACATGTTCCCCACGTCAATATTCTAGAGGCAGTGCAGAAAAGAACAACAAAAATTATACCTTCCTTGAGACACCTTGAAAATATTGATAGGTTGAAGGCACTTAACATGTCATTTTAAAGGTGTTTAAGGGTGATATGACCTTACATACATTTTGAAATGTTTAAGTGGCTTGATAAATTAGAAATTGGGAAGTTTTCTAGCTAGAAACTGATGGTACGACAAAGAGTCACTGTTTGAAAATTTGAAAATCAAGATGCAGGATGGAATTGAGGAGATATTATTTGATTAATGGAATGGAGGATTCTTGGAATGCATTACTTGGAGATGTTTTAAATAACTAGTTTGACATCATTCAAAGCAAAACTAGACAGGTATAGGAAGGAGGAGCATATGCGAAGAGCCTGATTTTTCAGGCTTATACGAGGGGCGGTCAATAAGTTTTGCTAATCGGTAGAGCAAAACAGAGGAGGGGGGATGGCTGTTTGTGGGGGTGTTAGGACAAGTTATGACAAGCCAGGACCTGCAGCGGCACGCTCCTGCTTCGTGTATTTAAGAAGGAGTAGCTGATCGCAGATCATCAGTTACAACTTTTTCAACAATGGAGAAGGTTGAGCACCGCGCAGTGATCAAATTTTTGACCAAGGAAGGCAAGAATGCAAAAGAGATCCATGAACGCATGGTCGCAGTGTACACCGACACCACCCCTTGCTCGCTGGAATAGGAAGTTCCGCCATAGTCGTGAGTCCCTTGAAGATGACCCCGTCCAGGATGCCCGTCAGACGTGACCAACGAGGATAATGTGGCCCTTGTGGAGAGGATGATCCTCGAAAATCGACGAGTGAAGGTCGAAGAAATCGAGCGAGAACTTGGAATATCACATGGAAGTGTCATCAACATCATCCACGACAATTTAGCCATCACCAAGGTCTCTGCCAGTTAGGTCCCTAGAAACCTCACGCCCTATGATCGACTTCAACGTCGTCAAAGTCCACAAGACCAGAGTTGCACAAGCTGCCCTGCGCGAGTGCGGATTCGAGGACCTCAACCATCTCCCCTACAGTCCAGATCTGGCCCCTAGCGACTACTTTTTATTCCGCTAGCTCAAGGCTGCACTGCGTGGACGCCGGTTTGGGACGATGAAGATGTCCAGCTCGCCGTCACGGAGTGGATTGAACAGCAATCGGGAGATTTCTGGTTGTCGGGAATTCGAAGCCCCAGGGACAAGTGGCGCAAGTGCATTGAAGTCGACGGTAGTTATATTGAAAAATAATAAAACACTTTTCCTCATATCTCCTTTCCTTATATCCGGATTGCAAAACTTATTGACCGCCCCTTGTATGTATATATATTTTTACTTTTACTTGCAATCTTGTAGTATAAATTCACTAGGATGACTGGTTGATTGCTTATAACGCAATCTATGGTGGTGGCTTGATGGGTTTTGGATGCACTGACTGGGATGAATTTTAATAGGCCTCGGTGACTTTTTTCATCCCTTATTTTTAGGTTATGTTATGATAGCTTAAAAGGCCAAAATGTGGAGATGGGCCGTGTTAAGGCATGTCTCTCGCCCGATCAGATCCAAGGCCATTTGAAGCACTCGTGGGATTGTTATGCGAGAGAGTGAAGTTCCAACCTATCGGCTTTACCCATGTCACACATGATGCGGTCACATTTACTCTCTGCGACGCTCAACTGAAACTATTGTATGCGTATTCTCCCACCATAATAATGACATCTGGGTCTTCTTCAAGTTAACCCATCAGCGAAGGCATAGTAGATACAATAGAATACAAAATAGGAGCTAAAATATAATTTTGAATATAAAATAGAAGCGAAAATTGAATTTAGAAGACAAAATAGGAGATAAAATAGAATTTAGAAGACAAAATAGGAGATAAAATAGAATTTAGAATAGGAGATAAAATAGGGCAGCTTATTTCGGAGGCTGGCGAAACCTCTCTACCCATTCCAAGCCTATTTAACGTCTCCATTTTACGCATCGGTGTCAACAATTGAGTTGTCTTCTGTGAGGCGCAGTAAACGGTTGAATGAGGCTATTTTTATTGCCTCACGCAGGAAAAGTCTATCTACTATTTCCTTTTTTTAACGAATTGGACGTGACTCTATGAGTTCCTATGTCGGTCCGTAGGACACTAACCATTTTACTTTTCAATGAGCTTTTTGACAATAGCATCGTAACTACTGGGCCGATAATAACAATATTTGAAACCCTTATGTTGTTTTACATTCTCTTTCGAATAATATAATTGCCCAGGTCCTCCCAAGGTCATTACGGGAATTATGAAAAGAAAACTGACTACGGGTCGGATTGGCCTACTTGTTGAAAGTATTTGAGGTATTAAAGTCATAAATCAGAATAATTGAGAACACGCGACTTAGGTATGTTGACCTTGTTGGTTTGTGTAGCAGTTTAATATCGCGGAAACTATTTAAATTATTATTTTTTTTTAATTTCCTTTTTCAGCAACTCAATCCCGTCGAGGAAGAGTTAAAAGTGAAGCTGCTGGAGGAAATTTCATCTCACGCCAACTTTACACTTCAGAATCGATTAAGCGAAACCGATGGCCTTGATAAGTACCTTAATCAAATACAAAAGTGAGTCCTGATGTTATGAAGGAGGAACAAGTCGAATCGTTATAAAAAATCTTTTAGATTTGATCATATATTACTTTCCCCACAACGTAGGGTCTGCACACATCAGTGCCACTAAACCCCACGCCCCTATTTAAGCTTTATCAAGCACGAGACCTACTAATAGTTGTTCGACGCTAAATTGGCCATTCAAGAGAAGAAAGAGGCCGTCTCCTCACTTCGCTTCATTTCACTTTCGCTTTCGCTGTCCGCTCCTAACTCTCTTTCTTTCTCTCTCTCTCTCTCTCTCTCTCTCTCTCTCTCTCTCTCTCTCTCTCTCTCTCTCTCTCTCTCTCTCTCTTGTGACGCGTGATTCTGTTCTCTATCGCCGAGTCCACGGCTAATGACCTGCACTGGCTTCCCATTAAATTTCGAATTACTTTTAAATCCTTCCTCACATTTAAAATCCTAAGCACCGCAACTCCCTTTGTGTCACAAAGAGCCCTTCGCTCGAGAAGTGCCCTCCTGCTTTAGGTTCCTCGTACACGTCTCTGTTGCATGGGCGATCGCGCCTTCTCTTTAGTTGCCCCTAAGCTGTGGAATGGCCTGCCTCCTGGTGTACACTCCTTTTTCTCTTATGACTCTTTCAAGTCTCGAAACTCACACCTTCCATCAGGCCTTTTCCTAGTTAGTCAATGGACGGGCGCCCTGCGAAAGCTTCAAGGTCCTGAAAGGTGCAATATAAAACTATTATTATTCCCCGAGAAACCAACAGAGGTCGTGTGGTGACACTTTGTAGGATCGAAACCGCGGGATGTGGCTTCTCTGCCATACAGTAAAATCAAACTCGCTTTCATGTGTACATTTGATAAAAAGTAATGGTAGTTATATTTCTGTGTAATCATGTGCTAGTATGAGTTGCTAACATGGTATGAAAAAAAGTGTAGAAGAAGAATCGGAAAACTATACCCCCCCCCCGCCTCACACAGCTGAGAAAGTCCTGATGGAACCCTTTATACTGCTTTCATGTCCTCCATGCAACAACGTTCGAAGGTGGCTAGGCGGCGCTCTTGCACACATTTTCACTTCTTCACCGGTATCTTTATTGGATCTAAGCACGTTCCACACAATCATATTCTCTCTGTTGTTTTTTAGCGGCGTCGACGCGACTCTCTAAGTTAATATGTCGTTCCGTAAGTCGGTTGGTAATTATTTTACTTATCAATGTTTTGGGGGAGGCAATAACATCGTAACTATTTGGCCGATTCTAACGAAATTTGAAACCCTTATGTTGTTTTACATTTTCCTCCATGTGACATATTTTTTAAGGTCCTCCCAAGGTTAGTCCGGGTATTTTTGAAAGAAAACTAACTATAGGTTGGATTGCCCCACTTGTTGAAAGTTTTGAATGTCATAAGTCAGAATAATTGAGAGCACGCGACTCAGGTCTGTTGACCTTGTTTATGCTATTTTCAGGGAAGAGACTTACAAGTTTACTAGTTAATTCGATCATGTCTGGTTTCAGGTACCTGACAAGTTCCGTGAGGAAACCCATGCTGATTTCAGGGCCGGACGGCGCTGCTAAGACTACCCTTGCGAGCAATGTCGCTGTTGAGTGTTCTAAGTGGAACCCCGAGGCTTGTGTCATGGCCAGGTAAATTGTCAAGTGCGTCACTTAGTCAAGAGGACTAAACTTATTGATATTTGTGTGGTATGTGTATTCTCAATATATATTTTGTGTGAGTTTGTTATTTATTCCATTGTTCGGTGATTCTTCTTTTTTTTTTTACATGTTTTGGGATCCTGTTTGCCTTTTACATCTTTTGGGATCTTGTTGATTTTGTTTGCCTTTTATATGTTCTGAGATCCCGTATATTTTGTTTGCCTTTGACATGTTTTGGGATCCTGTTAATTTTGTTTGTCTTTTACATATTTGGGGATCTTGTTGATTTTGTTTTGACTTTTACATGTTTTGGGATCCTGTCGGTTTTGTTTGCCTTTTACATGTTTTGGGATCCCGTCGATTTTGTTTACCTTTTGCATTTTTAGGATCCGTTGATTTTGTTTGCCTTCTACATGTTTTGGGATCCTGTTGATTTTGTTTTGATTTTTACATGTTTTGGGATCCTGTCGGTTTCATTTGCCTTTTACGTGTTTTGGGACCCCGTTGATTTTTTTGCCTTTTGCATTTGGGGGGTCCGTTGATTTTGTTTGCCTTTTACATGTTTTGGGATCCTGTTAATTTTGTTTGTCTTTTACATATTTTGTGGTCCTGTTGATTTTGCTTTGACTTTTACATGTTTTGTGATCCTGTTGGTTTTGTTTGCCTTTTACATCTTGTGAGATCCTGTTGATTTTGTTTACCTTCTACATCTTTTGGGATCCTGTTGATTTTGTTTACCTTTTACATCTTTTGGGATCCTGTTGATTTTGTTTGCCCTTTGAATGTGTTAGTATCCTGTTTATTTTGTTTGCCCTTTACATGTTTTGGATCCAGTTGATTTTCTTTGCCTTTTACATGTTTTTGGATCCTGTTGATTTTGTTTGCCTTTTACATGTTTTTGGATCCTGTTGATTTTGTTTGCCTTTTACATGTTTTAAGATGCCGTATGTTTTATGATCATTCTTTCTGGGGTTTCGAGCTAACGATTTTCGTTAGCTTAGGTAATTGTTTTAGTGGAAGGGTTGGTTCAGGTGCAACGAAATAAGGCACTAGTTCCTCACATTCGATGGTCGAAAGTTCCGTCACTACCCTATTTGTATATTTGGTTAATGGCGCTTTGGTCAACTTCCGATACGCTTGTTTGTTTTAATGTTATTGCTTCGTAAAATGATCTTTATAGCTCTAAAAATGATAACATCAAAGAATCAAGCACTACTAGGTTACAGATTTTCTCTCTTACCAACTTGCTATATTTACCTTCCATACATTTTTTTCTACCCATAAAGTAACTACTTTTAGTTCATTTAAGGGGGCTAATTCTAAGTGGGGGATATTCTAGATTATGCGAATGAGTCGCTCTAAATGAGCCAACGATTCAAGGTTTTCTTGAATCGACTAATTAATGGTTTTATTTATAGGTTCGTTGGTTTGACGAGTAATTCTACGACCATAGACGGTCTTCTGTACTATTTAGTGGAACATACCATTGCCACCCACGGCTATCCTTCCCCCTATGTAAGTTTTCCATTCAAGTCAAATAGGAAAAGGTTTTTTAACTATTAATGATCAAACCACTTTTTTTTTATCTACCATCGATCTACCACCTTTTTTGAGCTACACTTTTATCTTAAGGGGGTTACAATGATATGATAATGATTTGTAAGTTTACTAGCAAAAAAAAAAAAGTAAGTTAAAACTAAAAATTAAGAGCAAAATAAAAGATATTTTTTAATATTTAGCGGAAAATAACTTTAAAATCATTCGTAAAATCGAGTTAGGTTAGGTTAGGTTATCTACTCTGATTTTATGACATTTGACTATTAATTTCATAATTTTTATTTGTTACTCTCATCTTCCCTCACTTTCCTCTCTTCTTCCTTTCATTTTCTTCTTTTCTCTTTTCGTTGCCTATAGCTATTTTAATAATAAAAGTGGTGTTAGTTACGCGTCGTAGAAATAGCGTTGAGGATGTAGTCTCTTGTATAATGATTCAATGAAGTGTTAAATTATCTTGGATCGTGTGGGGAGATTTGCTGTGATGCTGATAATCATGACTCTTATACTTTGTGTCCATTTGCAGCGATGTACAGATATGTTCTTCAGCCTAAGAACCTTGTGGCAGAAGGCAACTAGTAATCGGCAGATTATCGTGATTATTGATGACATTGACCAAGTCACTCCGGAATGGAACAGATTCCTTGACTCAGTGACTGAACTGCCGGAAAATGTCAAGGTGATTTTGACTGCACAAGTTCGAACTTCATTTCGAGATGACTTCGTAAAGAAAATTCAAAATGAGGAATTTGATATTCAGGTAAGTTCGCAGGAGAGGAGTGTGTATATATATATATATATATATATATATATATATATATATATATATATGGTGAGAAAATCTTTGATTCCCTCTTTAAATTCTCCATTAACCATTATTTCCTCTTAAAATCCAAAATAACCTTTGCTTCATTTTAAAAATGTCGAATAAACTTGTCTTCCTTTTAAAAATTAAATAAATTTGTCTCTAAATAATTTCCATTAATCTTTGCTTCCTTTTAAAATCCCAAATCAACTCTTTATCTAAATTTGGAATAACCTTGATTTCCTTCTATAATTTCGAATAACATTTGTTTCTTTATTTGTTAATATAATTTTTTGCTTTTGTAATCTTGGGTACACTGCGTTTTCTTTCATTTTATTCGTAATTTTTCCCTCAAGAATTCTTGGGCACCATCATCCTATGGTTAACTTGTCCCTAAGATCCTAAGAATTTCTATGTGAAATTCCTCTTTCCTCGTGGCTCCGGCTTGTACGATTCTCAACTTGCAGATTGATTTCCAAACTGCGGAAACGGACAAGAATTACCTCAAACGCTTAATGCTCACCAATGAACAAAATCTATCAGATTCCACCTGGGATAAGGTCTCGAAGATAGATCCGTCATCCCGTGTCCCGCTTTATTTATTGGTGAGGTTTGTTTGTTTCTCCAGTTTATCGACCGACCTTGAACGGTGCTGCTGTGCGAAGCTTCTGACTCTGACTTAATTTCTCGTACCCAAACCTTCTCCTTCAAAGTTTACGCTCCTCCGCACCCTTACTGCCTCGAAGGGTGCTGGGAAGACCAAACTCTTCTCTCGGGGGTTTCCTTAGTTGATACGAGATGTGTGAAGGCCCGTCGCGTGAAAAGCAACATACCAAAAAATTATTATGAGGTTGTCATGAAGCTAATGTTTTTTTATAAGACTTGTAAACAATTGCTTGAATTGTCTAAATTGTCCCAAAATTTTCTGCCTAGGATTTTTTTAAGGTGTAGTAATACCTAGGGCCTTTTAAGTATTAACACTGGCATGGCAATTCGGGGGATAAAAAAATGGTGTTTGGTACCACATGAACTGTCTGAAGGACGACGTTTATAACGTGTGAATAATGTTTTATCACTCTTGGCTCGAACAGCCAGTGAACCATTGAAGTGCAGAATTGATAAGGCTAATGAAGAATATGTTCTTTACTACAATATTAAGCGCAAAAAACCGGTTTGATCACAAACAAAACTCCATTACGCCTCTTAACGTGGTCTCCAGCAGCAGAAATATATGCTTTGCATTTTGGTGGGATTGTGAATGAGTTATTCGTTATGAGGTCCTTAATAATATGCAACAATGCAGACCTGTGTACATGTTCGACAATTGCAACGTTAAATCAATCTATTGAACAAAATCATCCTCCATTGGTAAACCGAACGGGTGTGTTCCTCCTTTCTCACAATCAACACCCACACGTGGTACGTTTGACCCAAGAAAAAAATAATGCTTTACGCTAGAAAGTGGTTTCTCAACCTCCATATCCACTAAACCTACGTTATTCCAATTTGAGTCATTACAACAACCTCTAAATGACACCCCGTAAGTGGCGCGGCGATGTGCCTTCCTGGCCGCCGTGCTGACGAGACTCAGCGCCCCGTCTGGCCTCAGCTTAACCTCTTCTCCTTCTTTCCGACAGCCTCACGCTCCCTACAACCTCTCCCACAACTTTCTCTGGTCGGCCTCTAATTTCACAGGGTAGCGCCGACCAGCTTCCTCTCACCCAACTATCCCGGATCGAGGCTGAGGGGGAAAGGCAACGTTCCCTCACTCCTGAGTTCCGCCCTGGGGTGGTGGGTTTTTAACAGCCTGTTTCATTCCCACCAACACCTTCCTCATATCCCTTTTCATTCTACCTTCTATCTCTATCAATTTTTACGCCGTGCCGAAGGAGGAGAAGCTATGCTGATTGGATGCTAGGCCACTAGACGGGAGGAGTGGCCTCAAATGGCCACAGCCGGTTCTGCCGGCCCCGTGTTCACCCGTCGCAGAGCGGGCTACTGCGTGAGCTGATGAGCGTTTGCCCAATGATGATATCTATAAAAAAAAATCTAACACTCTTTCTCTACCTTGCCCTGTAACATCGTCGGAGCCACCTTCGGGCAGCTCCACCGATAAAATGGAGATCTCCCCCTGTGTTTTCACAGGGGACCCTCCAAATCTCTTAAACCTGAGAGGAGGCTTACTCCTCTCCTTTGCATAGGGGGGAAGAGGAATCGCCCTTGGGCGACTCGCTTTTTTCAGGCGCATTCCCCCTTTGCTTTTCAATGGGAATGCCAAAAAGGCAGGCAGGCAGCCCATAATTGACAGCTCCCGGTGGGAGCGGAACGACAGGGCCAACCCCCTTAGCGGGCGAAGGAAGGCAGGGCCCATCGATCCATTCTTTACAAAGACCTGCGGGCGCGCAAAATGAGCTTAGAGGGGGTCACAGTACGTGCCCCCCTTCTCTTTCCCAAAGGATGCCGGTTGGCTGGCCAAAGATAAGATGACAAAAGTACCTCGAATGGGACCTGTTATGTCTGGGGATGGCCACACGCAGGCCCCACTTGAGATAGACAAGGTCCCTGAGTTGACCCAGCCCCAGATGGTAGGATCTTCCAAGGGGTCGAACCCATGTTCAGTGCTAAGCACAGAACCCGTGTCCGCCACAATGCAGGCTCCTCCTCAGACGGCACGGGTCCCCGAGGCCTCACGTGGAGAGGAGGGATCTCCTCCTCCATCTGGTGCTCCTTTAACAGGCAGAACCTTCTCCATTTCGGAGAAGGATTGTGCCGAAGCCGGCCCATCTGGTCTAGGAGCTACTACAGGCGGGAGAGAGAAGTAGGTTCAATTTCCGCCCTCCTCTCCTAAGTAAAAACAAATAGGAACAAGACAAAAATGACTCGGAGCGCTTCTCCCTCAGTGGGAGCCACGGATCGGACAAGGCCACTGCGTTTTGGTATGCGGCCAAGCCAAGATCGTCACGTCCTTTCCAAGTGCCCCCACCAGTCCCAGGTGGGGAGTCCCTGACCAAAACCAATAGTTCAAATGCACAGAGCAGAACATCCATTACGTCGGACCCGTCAGTCAGAGGCTACCTGGCGTTTTCGAGCCCGCTGGCTTCAAACGCTTCTTCGTTATTCGCTCCACTGATTGCAGCATGTTGGCTAAGGGCAACATGATCCATCAGAGAAGAGCCTTAGCTAGCGTGATTGGTAGAGAGCTGAAGGTGACCCGTTTGTCGGAGGGGAGCATTCTGGCGAATGTGTAGAATCCATCCGAGGCGTCCATGATTGAAGCCCTTCGGACACTTCGTGAAAAGAGTAGTTTATGCGAGGGAACTCGCGGACTAATCCATATACGATATCACCTTAGAGCTAGCCAATCTTGGGGAGGTCAAGGTCGAGCAGGTGAAGAAAAAACAGGGAGGAGCCTCGAGACTCACCCCTACACTCTTCGTCACGTAAGACTGTGACAAGCTTCCTATATCGGTGCGTGTCGGTTGGTATCGCTGCTGCGTGAAGGCATTCGTGCCACTGCCGCGGAGGTGCTACTACTGCCACCGCTTTGGCCATACTAATCGCTCCTACCCGTTCAGGCCCAGGATCGTCTCTAATTTCGCGAGGCTAAGGACTTGGTCCTCGCGGGCTCAGCTCTGCCTGGTACGTCTTATGCTTCAATGCTAAGAAAAACACGCTCTGCTCCTGGCCCCTCCACGCCTACGAGCACGGTGGTTTCCGCGCCGTTCTGTGAGTCCTCTCCCTGTAAAGCTGGCGGGACAAAGGGTTCCCACCCAGCCCAGGCTAAAACCAGGGCTCCCCGATCTTCCCATAGCGTGACCGTTTCCCGTAAGGTGAAATGGCCACGCCCCTCCACCACCGAGTAGTTAGACTCACAGGAGGCAACACCCCTGAAGTTGGTCGTGAGGCCTATTTTTGGGGTTCCAAAAGCTGCTCACCAAAAGGAGGACAGCACTAAAGGAGCTTCGGCTCCTTCGCCCACACCCAGTGGTTTGCTGGGTGCCTCGGAGACGGTGGAGCCTCCATAGCCCCCCCGCTCGCCTAAGGTTTCGAGGAGGAGGGAGGCAAAGACTTTTTATGGCGCGCCCAACCTCCCCAAAAGTCCTCAAAGGCGCCAGCACTTTTAGCGCATTGTCCAACCAAAAGCACCCGGAGTTCTGCTTCCGGGAGCGTACGGCTATTTCCGTGCGTGTCTTCTCTTCGAAGAGGGCCCCCGCAGCTGGGAAGAGCTGTGGAGGCTAGTCTCTTCCCGCTTCCCGTTAGCCATCTATTTACAGGAGACCATGCTGTGTGCATGACCGCTGTCCACACTCCCAGGGCATAAGGGTTTTGCGACCCCACCACCACGGGATTGAGGCCGTATGGCGGATGAGTGATTTGCACCCAGAATGATGTATTCGTTCTTCTCTTTGCTTTAGATACCTCCTTTCAGGTTGTAGCTGTTCAGCTACACCTGGATAGGAGGTATACTGATATTTCCGCGTACATTCCACCGTCAGCCAACTTCGACCCGGGACACTTCCACCGCGTCGTGGCACAGTGGCCGAGGCCCTTTCTCTTTCTCGGAGATCTGAACGGTAGGCACGATCTCTGGGGAGACTACTTGATTTATCTCATGGGTCAAATCCTCGCCGACCTAATCGACGATCTGGAGATAGGTGTCTTAAATGTAGATGAGTTTACGCATCACTGTCCGAGAACCGCTTCATTTTCCTGCCTTGAGCTATCTTTGTGCTCTCCGGGTGCACAGCCTGATTTTGGGTAGGGGGTGCTCGATGAACTCCATGGTAGTGATCACTTTCCCATTCATATATCAATTTCTAGGCCGCTGCCGCATGAGAGCCCTACCGAATGGTACGTGGCGTGGGCGCGGTGTTCCGAATTTTATGAAATGACTGAATTCTCTATCTCAGTCGAGGAGCTTGGGTCGGTTGATGAGGGCGTTGAGTTATTATCCGGCAACCTCATCGCCATGGGCCTACTAACTACTATTCCTTGAACGTCTGGCTGGCCGTTTTGCACACCGACCACTCAGTGGTGGTCAGCCGAATGGGAGATGTCCCTTAAACAGAAGCGTTATGCCTACATGCGCTATAAGCACTGCCCGAACGATTTCACTGTCGCTAAATTTCGTCAGGCTAGGGCAATGTTCCGGTATATTTCGAAGCATGCCCGCTGCTCTTCCTGGCGGGCATACGTATTTTCACTTAATGGGAAGACCCCCCCTAGAATAGGTGTGGAAGCTAGTTAAAAGGATTCTATGCAAGTTCTCGCAGGACCCCGCTTCCCGTTCTCGAGGAGAATGAAGCCGCAATCTTGGACCCCGCGTCCGTGACGGAATCCTTCACGACCGTTTTATCCGCATTCCCTACCGAGGATGCTGCTCCGCCAGCATTCAATGCGCGTCGTGATATCAGGAAATGCCGTTGATGGACTTTACAATCAGAGGCAGAGAAACCTTCAACGACAGATTTACTCTGAGTGAGTTGTGTTTCGCTTTCGCTTCGTGCGTGGACAGTGACCCTGGACCGCATGATTTCCCGTACACCATGCTTCGACACCTGGGCGAGCTAGGCATTGCCTTTCTGTTAGATTTGTTTAAAAGGATTTTGGTAGTATGTGTACTAACAGATTCCTGGCGATCTATACTGTGATAGCTTTTCACAAACCAAGGAGAGATCATTCTACTCTCGCCAGTTTTCGTCCAATCTCTATAACTTCCTGAGTGTGCAAGTTGGTGGAGAAATTGGTAAATATTAGATTAACCTTTTTTTCTGGACAGCGCAGGCCATCTGTCTCCTGCAGAGTGCGACTTCCGTAAGTTCCACTCCACGTCGGATACTCTGTTCCGATTAAAAAATGCCGTCTGCGAAGACTCACTTTGTAGACAGCACTACGCCACGTTCTTTTTCGATCTGGAGAATGCCTATGATATCGCATGGTGATACAGTATCAAGGGGACTCTCCACATGATGGGAGTGAGGGGACGCCTCCCAATATTTATATCTGAAATTTTAGAGATCGTCGATTGCTCGTACTAGTGGGGGGGGGGGTCTCTCTCCGGTCCGATGGAATAGGAAGATGATATCCCGCAGGAAACTGTCCTCAATGTCTCACACTTTGCCCTGAGCATCAACCGCATCACCTCGGTGATGCCGTAAGATGTTCTCGCTACTCTCTACTTGGATGACATTTCAATCCCTTTTGGCGCAGCCCAGATGCCAACTCTGGAGTGTCGACTCCAACAGGCATTGAACCTCGTCTCTCGCTATGCCGAAGGGCACAGGCTTCGATTTTGGGGGGCTAAAACTAAGGTGGTGCACTTTTGTCACCCTCCACGGCTCCACCCTGACCCATACTTGTTTCTAAATGGTATGCGCCCACAAATAGTAGACTCGCACCCTTTCAGGGGTCTTGTATTTCACCGACGCCTCACCTGAGAGGCTCATATTCGCAGCCTTAGTGTCTCTTGTACCCGCGCCACAGATTTTCTTCGCTCCTGATCTTCAGCGCCTGAGGCGCTGATAGGGCTACTGCCTTACTTTGTTATCGATACTTTGTTCGTTCGAAGCTCGACTATGGATGCAAGTTTTATGCATGCGCAGCTGAGCGTGTATTGCGGAAGGTGGACTCGATCTACTAAACCGGCCTTCGCCTGGCGACCGATGCCTTCCGCACTTCTCCCATTGAGAGCCTACTTGACGATACTGGAGAAATGTCCCTCGCTCTGCCCCGTGCACAATGCATTATTCGCTCGTACGCGCGATCCCGGCGCCTCCCTCAGTCGCCAACAGCTCTCACTTCATTGGCAGCTAATATCGACGATGCCTATGCCGCCGAGAAACGCCAGTCATACCCTAAGCCTTTTGGGTTTTGGGCCAGGAAACTCCTTCGAGAGGTAGATATCGCTCTCGGGCCGGTGACGCCGCTGGTTCTGCCCAGGACGCCATCCTAGTGGGTACCACCTTTGACTATTTGTCGCCACGCCTCTGCTCCCAAAGCTTGTACAGCGCCGGGAGTATTGCGTTCGGCCTTTTTGGAGCACACTTCGTGTCATGCTGAAACCGTGTTAGTGTATACGGATGGCGCCAAGTCCCAAGAGGGGGTCGCTTTCCGCGCCGTATCCCCTCTTTTTGAAGCCAGTGGGGTTCTGCCAGGCGCTGCGTCTGTATTCTCGGCCAAACTGGTTGCAATACACCGCTCAGTACGGGAGATTACGCGACATGCCCGGCTTGGAGGCCGAATTGTGATTTATAGCGACACACAAAGCGCCCTGAGTGTTCTCGTGGCATTGGAATCTTCGCATCCCCTGATATCTGTGATGCCACAGTTTTTGCGAGCCGGGCAGATGTCGAGATTATCTTCTGCTGGGTTAATGGATATTTAGGAATTGCGAGGATGAGTGCGCCGATGAGGGCTCCAAAGAGTCTGCGAGGACAGGGCAACCATATCAGCATTTCGCTCCTCCTCACACTGATTTTATAGTAGGAGTACAGGCAGCTCTCCGGGCTACTTGGCAAACAAGATGGGAGACGGCCGAGGGGAACCTAAAGTTGCGTGCCATTGCGCCGCGACTGATCCCATGGACCTACCCCCAATGCCGCGACGGTTTCAGGTTGCTTTCTGTTGTCTCCGAATTGGACACATTCGTGGGACGCACCGCCATTTGATGGAGCACTCGCCTGTTCCTTATTGTGACGACTGCGTTGTTTCCCAGACTGCTCGGCACATTCTTGTCAAATTTCCCAGTCTGGGTGATATTCACGCATGCTACCTGTCCCGAAACCGGGATGAGCTGGGTCGCTACCGCTTGTCTCTTGTACTCGGGACACTGACCTGTGGACTCTATGACTTTTTGGACGAGAATGGCCTCCTCCACTTTATTTAACCGTTTTTTGTTGTTGTTGTTGTTGTTGTTTTTTAAGTCTCACGTTCCTGCACCAGGGGGAGGTTGGCCTATCCCCAACGCCAGAGCGTGCTTTCTGCTTGTTGCTGTTTTTTCTTTTCCTTCTTTTTATTGTTATTGTTGTTGTTTTTAGTTTTGTTTTGCACATTGTTATTTTAATGTAGCCTAGTACTAGGCTGTTGTGAGTACAGAGACTTATGCAGTCACCAGATGGGCTCCTAAAATTAAAACAAATCCCTTAAATCACAAAGTTTACTCTAGTACGAAGGTGGAAAAGAATATCAAGTGATATATTTCATCAAAAACAAATCAATTCTTTCCCCCCATAAAATCCTAGTTAAACGATGGGAGAGCATTGTCAATAGTGACAGAAACTATTTTAAATAAATGCATTTTGGGGTATATTAAAAATTATCTTTACTTTCCTTTAAAAAACAACATTTTTCTTGACAACCTAATAGTTTTCTTGTTCTTTATCTTTGTCATTTTCCTTGTTTTTCCTTTCTAAGTCAATTTCTATTATTGAAATTCGAGCGTAATTTTCATTTTCTTACACGCGTAGAAATCTAGGCGTGGCTAGTCTTTCTCTTGCGAGGCTCTTGGTAGTTTATGGCCTGCTCAGAATCCTGCCTGAGGCGAACCACTCCGGATTGATATCGTGCACGCTTGCAACAAATTGCACTTTTGTTCTGTATTACTCATTGATTTCAAAGCTGGGCGTTGTGGCAACGAGTTGCGACTTTGCCTCACTATGAATTTCGAAGTCACACTGGGGGTGGGGGGCAAAAATAGTGTCGCAAGGTCGCAAAGTCAAAGTCGCACCTAGAAAAAATTAAAGTCGCGCCCAGCTATGCTTGATTTAAATATTTTCCTTCGAGCTTGGGAAATTTTCCCTTCTCTTGAAATGTTTGTTTTGTTTAGTTTTTGTTACGGAGTTTTCCACCCAGTTTTCTTGGGGTTTTGCGGCCTTCACTTTAACTTGGGATCCCAAATTCGGGTCGCCACTGTCGTAAGTCAACTGAAATCGGAGCCCTACTGAGTAATTAACCGTATCAATTGTGGCTTAACTACGCTCACATTGAGAAACATGTTAGGTCGACAGTTAAGGCATCGCCCCAATCAAATTTTCCTGTCACTAGACCAATGAATTTGGAGTATAAGGACTTGATATTAATTTCTGATCATTTTCTTCCCAGATCCTCTCTCAGTTGTTTCTCATCGGAACCAGCGGGGGTACCGCGTTTGGATCGACCTTAGAAGAACAAATTAAATTAATTATAACCAAACTAAGAAGCTTCTATAGCGAAGTAAGTTGCATTGAAAATGAAAAATCGCCTATGTATGAATTATAACGTCATAAGCATCATGAAGGAATGGGATCTCCCGGATTCCTAATGTCGTCTGCAAAGAGCTTAACCTTGAATGCGCGCTAATTGAACAGTGCGGAAAATAATGTTTATGATAACGATGACTTATAATTTGCAGGTTCTGATTGAGAGTGTCTTAGGCTGCTTGTGTTTAACGCGAAGAGGGTTACTTGATCAGGAAATCGTCTCAATCATTCGATCAAGTCGAAGTTCAACGTTTGATAATGCATTTTTAGGTAAATACTCAAAATATAATTGCCTTAAAAAACAACTTAGGAACCATTCGCCCGATACGTAGTTGTGAAGCTATTATAGTGATAGACTCAAACTTTAATAAGGGCATATACATGGTATTTGAAAACACATTATACATACTCTGAGAGCAAAAAACAAAGATATCAAACAAACAAGTTATTGAAATATAAATTAGTGTACATGATTTTATGGTAGCCTAGAAAGCGAGTCCACGCCCGGATCGGGTCGTTCTCATTCCTGTTGGTGATAACGTCTCTGACCCCAGCCTTCAACGAGTCATTGATATTGTAGGGCTGCTGGTTGGTCCCCCCGACGCCCCAGACGTGCTATTCTGGATATTCAAATCTGGAGAGCTTTGAAGCCAAATGTTTGGGGTCACATGACAGGAACATTATCGACCAACCACTAATGGCTCGTGTGGGAGGAACTAGATTCCTACGCGAACAATTCTAGCCTTCCCAGGGCGACCCAAGAGCATTATCGCCTTGCTGAGGTTGTCGTTTGTGATGTCCTGCACCCGCTTAACTAACTAGGCCGTCCTGATGTCGACGTCTGACGTCTTAGAATGATTCTTTGTCCTGGCTACGGATTACGCATCCAGCTCAGCAACCTCTAGCTATTTTCTCTCCTTGAACACGAAGAACGTGGCCACGTTCAAAAAGATGGCAACCTCCAAATCATGGTGGATGGGGGTCAAAGCGATGAGGATGAATCTGCAATGTTTGAGTTGAAATTGAGGATAAAGTTTGGGACATTTTATAGCTTGATAAAGTTCTAATTTCTGGTTCTGAGCAAGAGGGAAGAAAAAGATTGGGTCATGTACGGCAACTAAATGCGATTGTATCCATTTGTTTGAAATGTGCAGACTAGCTTTGGAAGCTGCTCTAGTGTAGAATAATTTTATGAGTTGATTTTTGATCAGTTTGTAAATTAAAGTAATAATGAAAAAAGGAATAATTGTGTTTTAATTTTGTATTTGTCGTTTTTTTGCAGATTGGTTGTGCTTGCGTCAAATTTTAGCCCCCATTCTGAGAGTAAGGAAAGATAACGGGTTAAATTTGGTGTCTTTTTCTTCTGCGTTTACGCGCCAAGTGGTAGAAAAATGCGTGTTGGAAACTCAAGAAAGAGTTGCCAGCTGTCAAGAGATTTTGAAAAAATGTGTCGATGTAAGTAGGTGTATTTTGGTAGGGTGATTGATGATAGGTTGGGCTTAATAAAAAGATGAGGCAGGTTCGAATGAAAGCGATAAACCTGACCACCAGGCGCCTTGCATCCCTTTGCAACCCATACTACCTTCTCTTTTCACTACTTTTATTTCGTTGTGTCTATCTACACATGATTTGTCCCCCTACAAACACGCACACACACTTACACTAATCGGTACATTGAGACACGTTCTCGTTTAAGGGAGTAATGAACTTTTTAAGTCAGGACAATGTGTGAGAATAAAGACAGAATAAGAAAAAAATGAGGGAGAGGATAATGGAGATAAACATTTGAGCCGTAGTTTTTTTCTCTAAATGCCTTGTACAGGAAAGTATATACAATAAAGTAAAACCAAGTACGTATCAGTGAGCTCAAACGCCTTACTACACAAACCTAAGACATGAATGATATTAAACAGAATCTATTCCTTTGGTTATATATCTTCACTTCGCATCTTATTCCTTATTAGTTCCCGCATTCATTTATTTTGCCGATTTGATTCGTTTAGCTACAAATCTATTTTTTTCTTTAGGATTAAAAAAAATATGCAAGGAACGAATGTTTTGAGTGTGTTTGCCTGTGCATGAAAGATTTAACGATCGAAGAAATATAAAGGATGTTTAAAAAGACCATCTATCCTATGTGAGAACCATAATCCTAAAAACTAGAAACGTAGATTTCAAGGTACAGGATTAAATGGGTTTTAAAACCAAGAAAGACTTTTGGAGTTAAACATCAAAATAGGTTTAATTTGATAAAAATATACTTGTAAGTACTAAAAAAAAAATTATCTACTTTCGTGTATGTTTCCTTTTTTTATTTTTAGTGAACATTAAATAGCCGTTTTTTTACTCTTCCTCTTATTTTCTTTATTTTTATTCTATACTTTTTTACTTTTTTTCCAATTATTTTAACACATTTTATGTGTAAGAAAAATCTTAATATAAATTTTAGCCTCTTTTTTTCACTCTTCCTCTTATTTTCTCTATTTTATTATTCTTTCATATATTTTTACTCTTATACAAATTATTTTAACACATTTTATTTGTAAAAAAAAAATATCTTAATAGAAATTTTAGCTGAAGTAATTCTTTACTAAATGTTAACTTTGGGGTCAAAAAGAATATGTTCTCAGAATCAGACGATGTTTTTGAAAGTGATTTATTCATTAATATTTTCTCTGTTTCAGAAAATTGACGACAAAGATATTTTGGATATTTCCTTGACAGCAGTTCAAAAGGAAAGGTAATTTCTTTTGATTCAGTATTCAAAATTATAGGTAACAGGAAAATTCTGAGGTGAGATAGAAGTTAATTTTTTAAGGCTGCTTCAAGTTCATATCTAAACATTGGCACACTAACTACGGTGAACCATATATGGTACACTCGTTGTTTTAAATAATTCACTTAAAACATTAATGGTAAAATTAGCAGCATTTAGTACAAGAAACTCCTACCCTTTTTTTTTAGCTCGCGCTATCCCATTAAGTAATTTCTCATTATGCAATTAAGAAAAAATACAATTGGCATCTCGGAGACTATTCAAATTACGTGATTGAGCTGCCCGAAATCGTTCACCTCGGCATACGTAAGAAATTTGCGCAAATATGCCAACATTTGGCTTAAGAATTCAGGTGGATGTTAAATTACAACTAGGCACTAAAGGATGAAAGGTGTTAGTTGATTCATGCAAATTTGATTCAGGTTGATGTTTACAGGAACTTGTAATTAAAGTAAATCTCATTTTTGAGGGTTACACGGGGTATGCGGAAGACCGAGTCCACCCCCTCTCCAAGTCTCTTACGACGTGTGGCTGACATCAAGCAGTGTTATTCGTTCTCTCCTCCCACACTCATGATAAAGTCGTTAATTTATTGGGTTGAGGAATAAGTTCTTGCGGTTTTATAAAATTTATTCATTACCATTAACAATTTTAGAAAAACTTCATTTTTAATTGTTATTTACGATATCTTCCCAACGTTCAACTAGTTTTTCGATGCCTCTGCAATAAAAGTCTCTGGATTTTTACTCTAAGAATTCGTCTAACCAGGTTCTTAATTCCACATCAGTATTGAACGAAACGCCGCGCAAATTGTTGGAGAGCGATCGGGACAGATGGAAATCCGATGGAACCAAGTCTTGCGAATATGAAGGATGCGGCAGGATTTTCCAATTAAGCGTTTGGATGGCGTCTTTTGTCATATTGGCAATGTGAGGACGAGCATTGTCGTGTTGCAGAAGGACTCAATAACGTCGACGAGGTCGCTTTTCACAAATAGCTTCGGCGAGTCGATACATTTGTTCATTTGTTGAACGTAGAGTTCTGCATTGACAATCTCGTTGTTCGCAAGGAGCTCATAAAGAATGATGCCTTCACAATCCAAATACACACACAGCATCGTCCTTCGTGTATGAAGTCCTTGCTTTAATTTCGGAAGTAGTTTTTTTATTGGGGCTAAGCCATTGTTTTCGATGGTTCATGTTGACATAAACACACCACTTTTCGTCGCCAGTGATGATGCGGTTAAGAAATCTGTCCTTATATCCACGAGTAGCCTTGTGACGAGCAAGCAAACCTGCGGCAATCGTGGAACGTTTAAGTTTGTTGCTTTCGATCAAAGCGTGCGGAACCCATGCACCAAGTTTTTTAACTTTCCCCACCGAATGAAGGTGATTCACTACAGTTTTATGATCACACGCCAATTTTTCAGCCAATTCTCTAGTTGATTGACGAGCATTTTCATGAAGAAGGTCGTGCAATCGATCTTTATCCAACTTAATGGGGCGACCAGAACGTTCTTCGTCATTAAGATTGAAATGGCCGTTTTGGAAAAGTGAAAACCACGATTGAGCTGTCCCTTCTGATAAAGCATTTTCTCCGTACACAGCACAAATATCGCGACGAGCTTTGGCTGCGTTTGCATTGTTCCCGTCTCGATTGAAAATGAATAACAACAAGTGTCGAAAATGCGTCTTTCTTTCAACCTGACATTCCCTTTTAAGGGTAAAAAACAAAAATTAAATTAACACAACTTTTAAATAAACCGCAATGACTTATTACTCAACTTCAAGACGTAGCCTAAGCAAAAGCCTAATAGTCTATGCTGTTAAGAGACTTCGCCTAACCTTTGCAAATTTTGCTCTCATTATTTATTATTGTTTCTTAATATGTGCACAAATCACGTCAACAAAACTTAAATCAACACAACATTAAAAAAAAACCCCGCAAGAACCTATTCTTCCACCTAATATATTAAATTCGGAGTCTAATTCAAGGTAAATTTTTGATAGGACATATTTATAGGTAATCTCCGCTAAACGTTTGCCCGCAGGAAAATGAAAACATTCTATAATGTTTTTCAGATAAAAGATTTGTCTTGAAATCTTTAATAATATATACCTACTTGCGACTAAGAATTAATAATACCACCGTGTTGTTAGTTGCGCGTCATATAAGACGATTAAATGTGCGCGTATGAGGGAGATAAACGGTGAAATCGTTGATCACTTTCTAAAATAATAATCCCATGGATATGTGTAATAGTATTAGACTAGGTAAGGGGGCTCGAAAGCCCCACCTACGATGGTCGATTCTATATCTTATTTTTTATCCACTAGATCAGTGGTTCCCAAACTGCGGGTTATGGAGGGTCCAAGATTTTGAGGAAATTTGTTATGATATTTAGGGATTTTTGTTAGTTGTTTTTTTATATTTAGGTTTTGTAGCTCCCTTCCAACGTCTGACTGAGGTCGTTGGTAAAGGACCACTTGCAGAGGAGCTGCAACAAGAGATCAAGGAACACTTGTCAAGCCTCCAAGAAGAGTTCGGACACTATTTTCATGAGATTGATGCAAATGAGAATGTACAGCTGAAACTTGCCCGCAATCCTTTCCAATGCACTGTGGACGATCTTCCTGATGACATACAAGATGAATTCTTGGAGCTCATCAACAACACCACAGCCAAAGAGGAGTTCCAGGAACAACAACAGTTCAGCAGCTCTAATTGCTGGGCCAAAATGCTTTACTCTTTCCACCAAACCAGCGAATTCGCCCTGAAGGTTCTCATTCCTTTCTCATCGACTTGCCTCTGTGAAAGTGGTTTCTCGACTCTCCTGGTCATCAAATCAAAGGCCAGAAACAGATCGGATGCTGAAGCAAACATGCGATGTGCCCTGAGCCACACAGACCCGCGTATTGATTTGCTTGTATCAAAAAAGCAAGTACATCCTTCGTATTAAAATACATGATTAAATCAATCCTTGTTAATAAACATTAATACCTATTTTTTGTTTGTTGTTATTGCTCTCTTTATGCTTTGATTAATCTTTAAAATATATCTGAGCTATTGGAAATTAGTACACCTTCAGAAGGCTTATAAAGGTGGGGGTTCAAGGTAGGTTTGGTACTACTGAAAGGGGTCACGTACTGGAAAAGTTTGGGAACCACTGCACTAGATTATAGTTATACAAATGAGGGAAAGATGGAAAGAAGAAGCTAAAAAAATAGAAAAAGAATCAGGGAAAGAAAGTAAAGAATTAATGAGTAACAGAAGAAAGAACCAAAGAACTAAGACTAGCAAAAAATCTTTAGTTCACATAATTATTTCTAGCAAAGAACCTTGAGTCCACAGAACTATGACTAGCAAAAAACCTTGAGTCTACGCAACTATGACTAGCATAAAACAAGCATATAACTATGAGTAGCAAAAAAACATTAGGTCCACTATTCGAAAATAAATGAATGATTTGCCTTATATCCAAGAATATCAGAGTTATTGTCTAAATGTGCATTCTCTTTTATAAATGAAAATGGCATATATTTTTTATTCGCTTAATTTTAAAAATATTTCCAGCTGACACTTAGCTACACACGTTTCAATTACTCACAATTAATTCTAAGTTTAGGTCTAACTACTACTACTGGCATACAGTCTTCTATATATATTTATACATATTTTTCTTGCTGCTAGAATACTATCACAAATACCACAGCATAAAAAGGGTTAGGAAAGATCATCTAGGAGGTAACCCTCCCGCTAGTGATGAAAAAGGAATACGAATAGTAAAGGAGGAAAGGAGGACGGCAAACGTGTACACTTGCTTTATCGTTGGCATATTTTTTACTTCTTGTGTCCAACATAAATTACTCGTTTTTCCCCCCTCGCCATTGAAAAATATTATTTTGTGCTTATGTGAATTTAAATAATAGTTATCCTCACCTATTCGATTTTTAAGGCATTTTACTTTGAAGGACCTTTTTGTGTGAGTGCATTCCAAGTAGATAGCTGTTATTTTATAAGTGAAAAAACAAATCTTACCATATTAGAATGAAAGTGCCTGATTTAGTTGGAATTCGTTTGTTCTAATTGATTTTGCCATTGAACGCTATAAAATAAAAACTGTGTTTGGTTAATCTGTTACAGATTTTATATCCTTCATTGAGTTTCCCGCTAATCTTTAGGCCGATGAATAGAGGGCAAGTCTTTTGAGTCTTTATCTCAAAGGCGAACTTCTTTGTTTAGGGACTAGCTCTTTGGCGCGTCACTGAACTATTTATAAAGGACGAATGCGACAAAGAAAGGAAGAAGAGGTAAAG
The DNA here is from genome assembly GCA_963969495.1 of Ceratothoa steindachneri. Taxonomy (NCBI): domain Eukaryota; kingdom Metazoa; phylum Arthropoda; class Malacostraca; order Isopoda; family Cymothoidae; genus Ceratothoa; species Ceratothoa steindachneri. The sequence goes on from OZ018319.1 coordinate 214,253,441, forward strand.
AAAGAATAAATGAGATAAAGAAAGATTCAATCAATATTCTTTACTTGTGCCCAGGTTAAGCCATGTTCGCGCTCTACACAGCAGCTCGTTCTTGATGAGGCCCCCACACGAAGAAGGCAGCATTTTCTTCAATGTTTTCTGGCTCTTTAAAGCGATCGAAGCATGCGGTCCTTTTGGAGTAAGTTCTAGAAAGGAAAGAACTTTCTGAAAGTTGTTTACAAGTTCTGATTTATTTCTACCCCCCTCCCCATCTTTCATTCCTTCCATCAAATACAGTGTGTGTAACTGTGAATTATCACATTGAATGTGTTTATTCACATGAATTAAGAGACAATGAAATTATTTATTCCGATGTCATTAGGTGACATTGAACGTGTTTTTCCCATGGCATTAGCACATTGAACGTGTTTATTCCCATGACACTAGGTGTCATTTAACCTGTTTATTCCCAAGGCATTAAGTGACATTGAACGCGTTTATTCCCATGGCATTGAGTGACATTGAACGTGTTCATTCCCATGACTTTAGGTGACATTTAACGTGTTTATTCCCATGGCATTAGGTAACATTGAACATGTTTATTCCTGTGACATTAGGTGACATTTAACCTGTTTATTCCCAAGGCATTAAGTGACATTGAACGTGTTTATTCGCATGACATTGTGTGACATTGAAACTATTTATTCCCATGGCATTAAGTGACATTGAACGTATTTAGTTTTCAAAACTTCATGACCGTTGAACTTTGTTAATCCTCTTCATTTTACCCTTATTCACAAACTGAAGGAGTCAGGATATAGGAAGAGTTAGAAGCCAACAATTGTGTAGATAAAAAACAAATGCAATTATCATAAAATATTAACGAAATAATAATTTTTTTTTGTCTGTTTTAGGTTTTAGAAGCTATTGATTTGGCTTTGTGTAATGGCCAGAATCACGAACTTTCAATTCTCAGGGAAGTTATTGGGTTGTCTTCTTCAAGTTTGTTGTACGACTCCTCTCAGTTTTTTTCTCAGGTAAAGTTAGCTTCCTCGACGGCTTCTAAGCTTTGAGAGTTGTCTGTTGTCAATGAAAATTACGAAATCATTGGTCCCTAAGTGTCATATTGAGACTGCCTCCATGTGGTTTGAGCTTCTTGGTATTGTTATATTCCACTCCTTCTAACTTTATCTTTCTTTTCCTACTCTTAAAAACCTTCTGGTGAGAGGCCTTGCCTAGTTTTGCTTTTTTATTATTTAAAACAATAAGATGGTACTTAATCGTGTTATCTAGAAGTTCAGAGAAGTGATTTATATTGAGATTTCTGAAAAATAGATATACTGTACATATATGAACTTAGATTAGGTTGATTGCTTGAAATGAGGACCGAGATTAATTTTTATATGAGCTGGTCTGCTTAATATCAAATCCAACGGAAACCTACAAGTGTACTAAACATATTTAATCTCACAAGATTAGTAAACTAAAATAATTCTAATCAATTCGAACATACAAAAAATATATCTAAAGTAGCTCATGTTTGGAAAGACGCAGTTGGAACCACTTCAGCAAAATCCTGCGTGTAGAGGACACACTTCATGAGAGTCCTGTTTGTAGATCACGCACTAGGTCACATCATCAATAAATTCTACAATTGAGACTCAAATCCTACCAAGAACGGGTAAAAAATTAAATAGTCTATGGGTAATGTTAATCTCAACCCTTTGCACGTCTTTGTACCAATACAAGTATTTTAACATCATCAAATTCTAAAAATTACAACCTAGTTGTGTCATTCAGCATCTACACAGTGCTGTTGACATTTATAAAAAACACTCCTGGAAGCAGGATATTAAAAAACGAATCATTTTAACACATCATTTGTGTTTATATGTATTAGTAGGGAGGTTGTGATTGACTTCATATGACGATGCAAAGGTCCACTTTGCTATGGAAGTACCTTATGGTCATAGAAATAAATTCAGTCAAAGACACAAGTGGGATCATATTTTGTATCTGAAATACACTTTTTTTTAAAAAAATGGCAGCCAAAAATACACTAGAGCCCATATCTTTGCTTATGTAATAACTATAATGACAAATTTGGTATCAACGATTACATTTTGGTGGTGATAGAAGCAAATTGAATAGGTTTCAAGAAAAATGGGCAATAATTTTCTCGTTCCCATAACAGTTGCATGTAAAATATGCAAAGTTTAGTGAAAAAACGTATAGTTTACAAAGTTAACTACCTGAAATAACTTAAAATATTCTATATATGTATTATGGAATAAAAGAATGCATAGCTATGTTCACAATTTCATGAACCATGACATCCCCAGAGAGACATGCAGGGCAGCTTCTACATGCAGCGCTTACAAGGTGCCCTACCGTGGGTTTTACACTTGCAAATGCTAAGTTCTTGCAAATCACTTAAAATTGTGGGAGTTGTAGTGGAGACGGAAGTTGGCATGTAGCCAAAGTCTTTTCCTTAACCTCATATGTGAAACAGTGTCCCATGGCCACAGTATTTCCAGGACGAAAGATTTAAACAAGCACAGCACCATCTATGACAGCTGCTGTTGTCACTGATCTATTGTTGTCAATATTTTTGAAAACAATACAATTTGGAATCTCACTCTTGGTTTCATGATGTATTTTTCCTTTCCGAGTGAGCGAAGTTTGTTGGGGAGAACTTTTATGTAAGGACATTCCGGACCAGAGTGAACATCTATCAAAATTTGGGTCACTTTTTCTTTTTGGACCTTGGCAATGGCCACCTCTAATTTGTTGCGGGGTTGGAAAAGCGGAGCATTGAACAACTTCAGTTTGGTGAGTGTTAGTGGAACTGTCCTTTACCCTGCTTATATTGTCTACCACATCTGCAGGCATAAAAATTGATTCACTTAAGTCCAGCAGATCACCACTAGCCTCCAAGAAGGGATTTCCCAGATCCTCAAAGGCATCCACCAGTGCCAGTACATCAGTCTGAATAACGGAAATACAAATTTGAAAATCATGCATTTTACTGAAATTCATAAAGTTTTCTTTTAATTTACAATATAACAGAAAATTACCATAAAGTCATCTAGAAATTTGGGTACTGTAAATGGTGCCTCTGTTCATCTGACTTTACACTCGGCAAACTGTGCTTTGGTCATTCAGGTTCACTATGTCGCCACCATGATTATCGAGCCAATCAATGAGTTACTCACGAATCTGATCGTGTAGGATCTTGGAGAACGTTTGTCTTGACTTCTCTCCCATGGGTATAGTTGGTATAATCCAGAGCGAGCAAATACCCATAGTATCAGGGTATCAAGTCTCTTTATGTAGAGATAGAAGTCGGCTGAGACACATGACTTGATAAACTGAAAAAAAACCCAACCAAATAAGCTTTTTATATGAAATACTAGAAATATATGACAGAGATGTAATTGTGATATACGAATATAACTTAGACGAAAGAGTGAATGAGATACATGACTTGATCTTAGTGAAGTATGAGAAGATCCAGTTCCATGGACTTGAATCAGTTCCTTTTTGTTGCGTACTACCATAGAAGAGACATGGTTTGTTAACTGGTTCACATGTTGATGTTTGTGTGGTTAAAGCATGTGTGGTAGGCTTGCCACTGATACGATGTGTTTTCACTGGGATCACATACATTTCCAGATATTTGGGGAGTTGCTCTCTCAACTTTTATGGTCACTGACATTCCTGCATCTATTGTGGCACACTACTGGATTTAACATCATCAACTGCACCAACATCATAAGTACCACCACCATTAACTCCACCACTTAGAATCATCAACTACTATAATATCAGCCAAAGCATCCAGTTCCTTCAGTGAGGAGGTTATCTGTAACTTCTTTGTACCATGGATGAAGTTTCTCCACATTTTTTTCAGCTTTACAGATGATAAGAGATCTAAAACTTTTTTTTGCTGCTATGTAGGCTGGATTAACATATGAAGCATTTACTCCAGTCGCGACTTTCCATGATGGCAGTATTTCAGTACTAATCTGAAATATGAAATAAAGTTGCTTTATCATCATGGGATAGATAAAATGATAACTAACCTTCACAAAAGTAAAAATCAAATGATAAAGCTAACTTACTAGCTATCTACATGTAGAGTAGTTAACTAGCTAGCTAACTAAAATTGAATAATAAGATAAGATGACTGTCAGCTGTCACAGCCCCGGGGCTTGGATGTGCTTTTGCAGCAACTGATTTGCATAGGCTACTCCTGATTTTTCAAGATTCCATGCTACTTAAGGACATATGCATTGCATAGAATTAGCTGGACTGCTTAAAAAATATAGTTTTATAAAGGGTTTTTCAACAAGGACGCTCGAGCTTTGTCAGACGATAGTGGCCATGTTGTTAAAGCGACATCTGACAACCTCACTGTGAACTGTTCAATAGTACTTGGCAAGTCATGATGGAAGGTTATAGCGTTGAACAGCGTGTACAAATCATCAAATGTTATTATCAAAATCAGTGCTTCGTTCGACAAACGTTCCGCGCATTACGTGATTTCTATCCTCGTCACTGCGACGAGGCCCATTTTTGGATGAATGGATTTGTGAACAAGCAAAATTGTCAGATTTGGGACCAAAAAAATCCACATGAGATACACCAGCACCAATTGCATCCCAACAAAGTCACTGTTTCGTGAGGATTTTGGTCTAACGGAATCATCAGGCCGTTTTTTTTTTTGAGAACGAAGATGGGATTGCCATAACCGTTGACGGCGAGACCTACAGATCGATGATAAGCTACTTCTTGTGGCCTCAACTGGATTATATGCCTGATATGGATACTGACGACATGTGGTTCCAACAGAACGGTGCTACGTGCCACACTGCGCACGCCACGATAGACATTTTTCACCAGCGATTTCAGGGCAGGGCTATCTCGCGTGGGGGCGACGTCAACTGGCCACCGAGATCATGCGATTTAACGCCATTAGACTACTTTCTTTGGGGCTACCTTAAATCGCAGGTGTACGCGAATAATCCGCAAACAGTTGATGTCCTCAAAGTCAACATAATGAACACTATCCAGCAAATTCAGGCAGATTTATGCGACAAAGTCATCGAAAATTGGGCCTCCCGAATACGTTCCACCAAACGAAGCCGTGGCGGACATTTGAATGAGTTCATATTCCACACTTAATGCCATAAAATGTGCTTTCAAATTTAAAATAAATTGAGTGCATATATCACACAGAACTTGTTTTATTTACATTTACAAATCGAGCGACCTTATTGAAAGACCCTTTAGAAATAAATATGGAAAGTTGCCCCTCTGACCACACAATTTTTTAAAGAAGTTGTACATTTTACCTCAAATGTCATGGTAAGGAGAAAATTATAGGTTTTATTTTGCTTTGAAACATTTTATTGCGATTCCTCCATTACAAAATGTACATTCTGACACCAATTTTGTCCTTATAGCTATGATAGAAGCAAATCTATCTGGTCTAGTGTATTGTCGATGGATTCAGAAGCTATTTAAAAAAGTGTGTATTTCAGATTCTAAGTGTGATCTCCCTTTTATCTTTTGATAAATTTATTCCTATGGTCCTAAGGTACTTCCATACCAGAGAGGATATTTTCATCATGGAATGAAATCAAAAGCGTATTTCATTCGCTTGACCTCCCTACTATATTAATTACACCCGATTACAAAATAATTTAATATATTTTCAGATTTATGGTCGCCTAAAATGGCGATTGTGCCAGGATGAAAATTGTCCTCGTCTTTCAGCTCTATTAGCCAGTGCTTCAGAATCACCTCTGCCTTGTTTGCTCCCGCTTTCGTCTTGTCTAAAAAGCAACATTCTGGTAAGAGAAAGATGAGTAAACCTAAAGTGCCGATGACGTATCCGTATCGCTATTATTCCATATAACCGTTAGTAAATGTAAAAAAATCTCGAAAGGGGAAATATACAAGGGAAACCAAATATGGTGGAAAGTATAAAACAGAGAAGGTACGGATGGGATACGTGGTAGAGAAGGATTACTCTCGTCAATACGGTATTGAGGTAAATGTTCGAACCGTGGGTGTAAGCATTGGCGAGTCGCTTAATTTAATGCGATATCGTGAGGAAAAAAGCTGAAAAAAACAGTAAAAAGAAAGGAGCAGAAGTTTAAGATGACTTATGTACATGTGGAGCGCTCGCAGTGAGTCCGATTCCCGGTGCCGGGAAGAGTGGGGTCGTTACCGGTGGTCCATTGTATTTAGGATGGGTTTGTGTGCTCTCAACTATGGAATGAGTGATTGAGGAGGCGGACCTCCTCCAAATATTTAGTAGGTTAGTATTGGTTCCATGTTCAGGTGCTTGAGCAAGGCTAGCATCCTTTCGGTACCTAATCATCCTTTTGTTCATTTTCTTTATAGTTTTTGCTACTTTATTGATATTTTTTTCAATATTGGCGGTTATGTTCTTATTGAAAGCCGCCAAAAGAGAGACTGAAAGAAAAACAAAAAACGTGTGTATGTGTGTAGGCATGAGATTGGTGGTGACAAACTCGGGTACGGATGTGATTTTAATCAAAGTTAGGAAGATGAAAAGGATAAGGCTAATCTCAAGATACATGATCAGTTGGGTTATGTTCATGCTAGGATGCAGGGTTAGTTTGCTGAAGCTAATGCCAGGATGTAGTCAGTTGGGTTAAAGTCGCGCCATAATGCAAGAGAAGTTGGGTTAGGCGCATGCCATGATAAAGAGTCAATGTGCTTAAGATTCTGTCCCTAAGCAGGGTCAGTTGGATTATGTCCATGTTAGTATGCAGTGTGAGTTGGGTTTAAGCCCAATTCAAGCGGCAGAATCAGTTTGGTTGAGCTCATGTCATGATGCATGGTCAGTATATTTAAGCTACGATCAGTATAGAAGGTCACTTGGCTTAAGCACATAAGTGATACAGGGTCAGTTGCATTAAATTGTGTGTGTATGCAGTGTCATTTAGGTTAATCTCATAGCTGGATTCAGTTCAGTTGGGCTAAACTCATGTTATGATTCAGAGCTCGTTGCGTTAAGCTCATCTAAAGAAGATCATGTCAAGATGCAGTGTCAGTTGGGTGAACTCATATTTGAATAAAAATTAATTTGGGTTAAACTCATTTTAGGAAACTCACGCCAGGGTTCAAGGTCAGTTACGTTAAGCTCGTTTAGGATTCAGGGCTAGTTGAATTAATCTCATGTTAGGATGCAGGGTCATTAGAGTTAACCTCAAGACAAGATGAAGGGTCAGTTGGGCTTAGCACATTTTACGATACAGGGTCAGTTGAGGGAACGCAATATTATTAAGATCATATCAGGAGCAAAGCTCCTGTCAAGATATGAGATCAGTTTGGTTTTGCTTATGCTAGGATATCCACCTCAGAATGCAGGCTAGTTTGTGTAACGCTTATGTTTGTTCATTTGGGGGTATCTCAGCTTGCAGGGTAAGTTGGATTAATTTCACGTCAGGATGCATGGTTAATTGAGATAAGCTCAATTCATAATGCAGGGACAGTTGGGTTAAGCTCATGTCAAGTTGAAGGATTAGTTTGGTAAAACATGTCAAGATGCAGGGTCAGTTGGGTTAAGCCTATGTAAGGCTGCAGGTTCAGGTGGGTTAAGTTCAATTCAAGATAGATGGTCAATTGATTTAAGTGCATGTTAATTTTTTTTTTTTCAAGGGGCTATCTGGCGACTGCCACCTTGGGCATAAGTCGCCGCAAACAAACAGCCCAGTTCTAGGCTACTTTAAAATACGAATTTTAACAGAAACAACAATAAAAAGGGAATAAAAATCAGGGAGAAGTTTCGGCGTCGGGGGGAGGTCCCCTTCCCCCCGGCGCAGGAGCCTGAGACCTAAAAAAACAACAATAACAAAAAACAAGTTAAATACAAGGGAGAAGGCTGGGCTCCCCCTAGAAGTCAACAAGTCCACCAGTCATGATGCACGCACTCATCCCGAGTACAAGGGACAGGCGGTAGCGACCCCGCCAATCCCGGTACCGGGACAGGTAACGTGCGCAAAGATCACCTAGCCTGGGACATTCGACAAGAATGTGCCGAAAAGTCTGGGGAACGACGCAGTCGTCGCAATAGGGCACAGGCGAGCGCTCCATCAAATAGCGATGCGTCACACGAGTGTGTCTGATTCGGAGACAACAGCAAGCGACCTGAAGCCGTCGCGGCATTGGGGGATAGGTCCAAGGGAACAGTCGCGGCGCAATGGCACGCAACTTTAAGTTCCCTTCGACCGTCTCCCATCTTCTTTGTCAAGCAGTCCGAAGAGCTGCCCGTATTCCTGCCATGTAGTCGGTGTGAGGAAGAGCAAAACGCTGGTCTGGTCGCAGAGTCCTTGCAGACTCTTTAGCGCTCTCATCGGCGCGCTCATTCCCCGCAATTCCTACATGTCCAGGAACCCAGCAGAAGATAATCTCGACATCTGCCCGGCTCACCGAAACCGTGGCGTCAAGGATATCGCGAACCAGGGGATGCGGAGATTCCAATGCCCCGAGAGCACTCAGGGCACTTTGTGACTCGCTATAGATCACAATCTGGTTTCCGAACCAGGCACCTTCGCGTAATCTCCCGTACCGAGTGGTGTATTGCCACCAGCTCGGCCATGAAGACGAACGCAGTGCCTGGCAGAGCTCCACTGACTTTAAAAACAGGGGATACGGCGTGGAAGCCGACCCCCTCTTGGGACTTGGAGCCATCCGTATACACAGGCACGGTTCAAGCGTGACACGATGTGTGCTCCAAAAAGGTCTAACGCAATACTCCCAGTGCCGTACAAGCTTTGGGATCAGAGGCGTGGCGACAAATAGCCAAATGTGGTACCCTCCAGGGTGGCGTCCTGGGCAGAACCAGGGGCACCACCGGCCCGAGAGCTATATCTACCTCTCGAAGGAGTTTCCTGGCCCTAAACCCAAAGGGCTTAGGATATGACTGGCGTCTCTCGGCGGCATAGGCACCATCGAGATCAGCTTCGGATGCAGTGAGAGCTGTTGGCGACTGAGGGAGGCGCCGGGCTCGCGCGTACAGGCGAGTGATGCACTGCACGTGGCGCAGAGCGAGTGGCATCTCCCCAGCATCCACCAGCAGGCTCTCAATCGGGGAAGTGTGGAAGGCACAGATCGCAAGGCGAAGGCCGGTGTGGTGGATCGAATCCACCTTTCGCAATAAACGCTCGGCTGCGGATGCATAAAACTCGCATAAGTAGTCGAGCTTCGAATGAAAAAAGGATCGATAAAAAAGTAGGGCAGTAGCCCTATGAGCGCCCCAAGCGCTAAACGTCACGGAACGGAGAATGTCCATGGCGCGGGTACAAGAGACCCTAAGGCTGCGAATATAAGCCTCCCAGGTGAGGCGTCGTTTGAATACAAGACCAAGGAAACGGTGCGATTCCACTACATCCAGGCGCACCCCATTAAGAAACAAATCTGAATCGGGGTGAAGCCGCGGATGGCGGCATAAGTGCACCACCTAAGTCTTGGTCAAAGAAAACCGAAACCTGTGCGCTTCGGCATAGTGAGAGACGTGGTTCAATGCCTGTTATAGTCAACTCTCCAGAGTTGGCATCTGGGCCGCGCCAAAAGAGATCGAAAGGTCATCCACGTAGAGCGTAGTAAGAACATCTTCCGGCAGCACCGAGGTGATGCCGTTGATGCTCAGGGCAAAGAGTGTGACACTGAGGAAACTTCCCTGCGGGGCACCCTCTTCCTGCTCCTTTGGACCAGGGAGGGCTTCCCCCACCCGTACGCGCAATCGACGATCTCGCAAAAATTCAGATATAAACATGGGAGGCGTCCCCTCGCCCCCATCCTGTGGAGAGTCTCCATGATACCGTATCGCCATGTGGTATTATAGGCCTTCTCCAGATCGAAAAACACCCTGGCTTAGTGCTGTCTACGAAGGAAAGCCTCGCAGATGGAATTTTCCAGTCGGAGCAGAGCATCCGACGTGGAGTGGAACTTGCGGAAGCCGCACTGTGCGGAAGACAGATGGCCTCCGCTGTCCAGGAAAAAGGCTAATCTAACATTTACCAATTTTTCCATCAGCTTGCACACGCAAGAGGTTAGAGAGATTGGGCGGAAACCGGTCGGAGTAGAGTGATCTCTCCCCGGTTTGAGGAAGGCGAGCACAGTAGCGATTTGCCAGGAGTCTGGGAGAAGACCCGCCACCCAGATCCTTTTAAACAAATCTAACAGAAATGCCATGCCTCGCTCACCCAGGTGTCGAAGAATGGCGTACGGGGCATCGTCCGGACCATAGGCGGGGTCTGCGCACGAAGCCAGAGCGGACCGCAACTCACTCACAGTAAACTTGTCGTTGAAGGGTTCTCCGCCTCTGGAGGTAAAGTCCAGCCGACGGCCTTCCGCGACATCACGACGTGCATTGAATGCTGGCGGAGCAGCTTCCCGGCTAGAGAAAGCGGAAAAAGCGGTTGCTAAAGATTCCGCCACGAACGCGGGGTCCGAGATTGCGGTCCCATTCTCCTGGAGAACGGGAGGGGGGTCTTGCGAGAACTTGCCCCAAATCATTTTGACTCGCTTACACACCTCAGCTAAAGGGGTCTTCCCGTTAAGTGAAGACACGTATGCCCGCCAAGAGGAGCGGCGGGCGTGCTTCGAAATATACCGGAACCTAGCCCTAGCCCGACGAAATTCAGCGACAGTGAAATCGTTCGGGCAGCGCTTATAGCGCATGCAGGCATAACGTTTCTCTTTTAGGGCCGTCTCACACTCAGACGACCACCATAGGAGTGGTCGGCGTGCAAAACGGCCAGACGTCCTAGGAATAGTAGTCAGGCCCACGGCGATGAGGTTGCCGAAGAAGAACTCAACGGCTTCATCTACTGACCTAAACTCCTCGACTGAGATAGAAATTTTAGTCATTTCCTGAAATGCAGACCACCGCGCCCGCGCCAAGCACCACCGAGGTGGGCTCTGAGGCGGCAGTTGCCCTGAAAATTATATTTGAATGGGAAAGTGATCACTACCATGGAGGTCATCGACCACCCCCCAATCAAAATCAGGCTGTGCATCCGAAGAGCACAAAGATAGGTCAAGGCAAGAAAATGAAGCGGTTCTCGGACAGTGATGCGTAAACTCATCCACGTTTAGGACACCCATCTCAAGCTCTTTGATCTGATTGGCAAGGACCTGTCCCCTGGGATTTATGGAGTAATCTTCCCAGAGAGGGTGCCTGCCGTTCAGATCTCCAAGCAAGAGATAGAGCCTCGGCAACCGTGCCACAACGCGGCGGAAGTTTCCCGCGTCGAAGTCAGCTGACGGTGGATTGTACGCAGAAATGATTGTATACCTGTTGTTTTCCTCCTTTCTGGGGACAGCGTTAGGAACCCCGGAAGATGGCCTAGCGACCATCTTCAAAGGTGTTGCCTCATGTGGTTCTAACGACTCGTTGGAGGCGCGTGGCCGTTTCGCCTTACCGGAAACGGTCACGCTGGGGGAAGAGAGGGGAGCTCTGGTTTTAGCCGGGGCTGGGTTTGAACCCTTTTTGCCGCCAGCTTTACCAGGGAAGCACCCGGGTTGAGTAGAACCCGCAGAAGGGCTCCGAATGGGCGCGGAAACAACCGTGCTCGTTGGCCTGGATGGGCCAGGAGCAGAGGGTGCCTTTCTAACTATTAAGGCATATGACGTCCCAGGCAGAGCCGGGCGCGCCAGGACCAAGTCCTTAGCCTCGCGGAATGAAAGTCGATTCCAGGCCTGAACGGCCAGGATTTCTTTCTCAAGGAGATATGCACCACATTGCTTCGAAGAAGCGGGGTGCGGCTTGCCACAATTGACACACTTGGCCACACACGATTTGGACTTATCGTGGGTGGCCTTGGAGCAATTTACACAAACTTCAGGTGACCCGGACTTTGCACGTCTACAAGAACGATTCGTATGGCCGAAGCGGTGACAGTAATAGCACCGCCGCGGCAGTGGCACAAATGCCTTCACGCAGTAGCGGTACCAACCGGCACCAACCGACTCAGGGAGCTTGTCACAGTCGAACGTGACGAAGAGTGTAGGGGTGGGTCTCAAGGCCCCTCCCTGTTTTCTCATCACACGTTCGACCTTGACCGCCCCATGATCGGCCAGCTCTAGGGTGATGTCCTCAATGGAGTAGTCAACGAGTTTCCTCGCATAAACTACTCCTTTCACAAAGTTCATGGTAGAGTGCGGCGTCACACTCACCGGGGCGCCGTGAAGTGTCCAAAGAACACTTATCTTGGCCGCCTCGGCGGGATTCGCCACATTCGCCAGAAGGCTCCCGTCCGAGAAACGGGTCACCTTCGGCTCTCTACCAATTGCACTAGCTAATCCTCTTCTCTGAAGGATCATGTTGCCCTTGGACAACATGGTGCCATCAGTGGAGCGAATAATGAGGAAGCGTTTGAAGCCAGCGGGCTCGAAAACGCCAGGTAACCTCTGAATACGGGGCTCTGATGTCATCGAGGCTCCGCCCTGTGCACTTTTCGTCTTTGTCATAGTCAGGGGCTTTGTTCCCGTGGGGGCAGAGGGGACAGATGTGCCGATCTTGGCTTGGTCGCTCGCCAGAGGGGCAGCAGACCCATTCGTCCCCACAGCCCCCGCGGATGGAGAGGAGCCCCTAGTCTTTTTAGTCTTTCTTGTCTTTTTCTTATTTTTAGGAGAGGAGGGCGGGGAATGAACCCGTTTCTCACCTTTGTCGACAGAAGCTCCTAGGCCAGATGAACCGGCCTCAGCCAGGTCCTTCTCCGAAATGGAGAAGGTCTTGGTGGTCGCAGGGGCACCGGTTAGAGGAGATCCCTCCCCTCCTTGTACTGCCTCGGAGGCCCCAGCCGTTTGAGGAGGACCTTGCATAGGGGCGGATTCAGGTTCGGTGTTAGGCGCCGAGCCCGGATTCTTCCCCATGGAAGGCCCTACCCTCTGAGGCTAAGTTTCCTCAAGGACCATGTCTATAACAGGAGGGGCCTCCAGTTGGCCATCCCCTCATAGGACATCGCAGGTCCCCTTGGCAGCGTAACCAGTCTTTTGTGGGGAAGCACAGGCCTTGACCCCGGCAAGGTTTAACATTCTTGCCAGCAGGTCTTTTGAGGGAAGCGACCGAAGGGGCCTGGCTTCCCTCTCCCCCATGAAAGGGTTTGCCCTACCAAGCCGCTTACACGAGAGGCGGTCGGCAATGGGCTGCCTGCTGGCTTTCTTGGCAGTCCCCTTAGAAAGAAAAGGAGGGACTGCCGCTGGAAATAGGGAGGTGCCCGAAAGCACCCCCAGAGAAGGGGGTGAGGGGGAGTCCCCTACACCCGTAGGCGTAGGAGAGGAGTAAGCCTCCTTTTCGGTTAAAGAAGTATGGAGGGTCCCCTGCGCAAGCACAAGGAAGGGGTAGCTCCATTTTTCCAGTGAGGCTGCCCGAGGGCGTCTCCGTTGATGTTACAGCGGAAGTTGGGGGTTATTTTTTTTATATTCATTATTGGGCATGGTGACCATCTTTTTTACACGGGACGCAATAGCTCACCACCTCTCACAGTTGCCCGCACTGCAAGAGGTGCTTGCAGGCATGGCAGAGCCAGGCGCAGCCATTTGGGACCCCCCCTCCCGCCTGGTGGCCTGGCACTCCATCGGCATGGCGGCTCCACCTTCGACACGGCGTAAAATTGATAGAATGTGAGGAGGAGAGGAAAAGGGATGTGAGGAAGGTATGGGTGGGGATGAAGCAGGTTTTTAAAAAAAAACATCCCAAACCGGAGCTCAGGGGTTAGGGAACATTGTCCCCTCCCCCCTCAGCTCCGATCCGGGACGGTTGGCTTGAGAAGAAGGTCAGCATCTACCCTGTGAAATTCGAGGCTGACCAGAGAAAGTTGTGAGAGAGGTTGTATGAAAAGCGACGAGGTAGGGGAGAAATACAGGCTATCTGAAGGAAGGAAGAGAGGATAAGCTGGGGCCGGATGGGGCGCTGGATCCCGTCAGCACGGCCGCCAGGATGGCAAATCGCTGCGCCCCTTTACGGGGAAGTGCATGTTAAGAAACACTTGTCAGGATGCAGGGGCAGTTGGGTTGAGCTCATTATAGGATTCGTGGTCAGTTATCTTAGGTGCATGTCAGGATGCCCTCCACTCTTTAGGTATGAGACATCTAAATAACTCGATCAGTTCCAAATAGACTGACGTAAGTGAGACTTTTTGAACCCCTGCGAAAGCAGGATGCAGGGAGACTTCTGAACAAAGTTTAATGGTCATTTGTTGGCCGTGAGATGGCCTTGACTTACATAAATTTTTTGTGTTGGTAAGAATGACTTTTAGACTTCTTATTCGGGATATTTTAGAGGTTTTATCTTGTAAAGATCTTGTAAAGATCCTCTAAAGGGGATTTAAGTTCTTACGTTTAAATTATTGGTTTCTTTGTACGACTCCCAGGACACAATAGCCTCCACGAGAGTTTCCCCAAGAATTATGTGTCTTCCTTATACCTACCACCATTCCTGGCGTTTCGATTCAGCCCACTTTTTCCATTTTCTCTTCCTCATTGTTTCATCAAAAAGTAAAATTCAAAATTTTAAAATTTGTTCATTTGACTACGGTAAGTTGAACCTGGCGAGTTTGGCAGGGGGCAGTTTTGACCCATCTCTTTTGGTTATACATATGCATCCTCTTTCCTTAACAGGACAAAAGTATATCGGAACTTGAAACTCCGACCACTTACTTTGACTCCATATTTAGAATACCCGGTCATCCTCATTATGTAGTAGCAATATCTACCGGTAGAAGCCAAGTGACAGTATGGAATATTTATACAATGGAAATTGTAAGAACGCTCAATGGAATTAATCAACCCAAAAACTTAGAGGTAAGCTAATAACCTTTCGTCACAATACGGCCATAATCCAGGCAAAAACTGTATCTAAACGATTATTTATAGACAGCGACTAATTTGTAATTCCCTAAAATTCACAAAATCATGATTGGTAAAATTCAATTACTCCACACTGTTTCACCTAAACTTTCAGCTTTCAACATTTTCATATTTGGTGATTTCAATAGGCCTTCAAGGCGCAGAAATACCCTCTCAATTCGACTTCATTTTATGCCTTATTAAACACACACTTATTTGCACATATTCATCTAGCATCTGGTCTAGTTAAGGTTCGTTTCCAGGCAGAAGACTCAAGTACGTCCACTCACAACCCCCTATGTACATCTCTCGTGCACATCATCCGCGTCTCTCGGTTGCTACCCTTTCTCTCAGAAACTTATTCAGACATGCAAATTAGAAACTATATTTCAGAGCTATAGTCGACGATCATATTTAATTTTCCTTTTAAAAATCAAAGAAAAATTCGAAATTAAGCATTTTCTAGAAGTGAAGAGCCGAGAGAATACATCATTTGTTAATGAAAGAATAAAATGAAGACATAAAGTTCCTTGCATATATAAACACCATTTAAATCATAAAGTAGAATAATTGGATTAGAATAAAGTCTGGAACCATCGTTTGTTTAGACCAATCCGATCCATGTTTTAGTACCATATCACGTTAGGACCTCATCTTTTTTGAGCATCGTTCTCCTCTCTCAGAAGTAAACCAAATTAAAAAAGAAGCCTTGGTTACGCTTGAAAGATTTAACGACCGAGGGGCTCTTGAATGGATAGGATGCCGTGTGATAGAATGTTGGTATGTAATTGATATTAAACTTAAGTTTGAAGAGTAAATTTACGTTATTTTTAGAGTACTAGCTTATATTTCAGTACTGGTGTCTCACTCTTACCTCCAGCTACTTGGAGCTTTCAGGCGGCGTTACACGTTTCAAAAACACGTCCTTCGGATGACGTAATAGCTAGGCCGTAGCTACATTGAAGCAAATGAGGCGGCGTTACACGTTTCAAAAACACGTCCTTCGCATGACGTAATAGCTAGGCCGTAGCTACATTGAAGCAAATGAGGCGGCGTTACACGTTTCAAAAACACGTCCTTCGCATAACGTAATAGCTAGGCCGTAGCTACATTGAAGCAAATGAGGCGGCGTTACACGTTTCAAAAACACGTCCTTCGCATGACGTAATAGCTAGGCCGTAGCTACATTGAAGCAAATGAGGCGGCGTTACACGTTTCAAAAGCACGTCCTTCGCATGACGTAATAGCTAGGCCGTAGCTACATTGAAGCAAATGAGGCGGCGTTACACGTTTCAAAAACACGTCCTTCGCATGACGTAATAGCTAGGCCGTAGCTACATTGAAGCAAATGAGGCACTTACCTCGGTTAATTTTCCTGGCTCATTTTTTTAAAATCATCTAACTATTAAATTTACAATTTCTTCTCCTATGCCGTGATATCAATTGCGTGTTTTTTATATAAATAAATCCTTATCAATTATGTATATTAATTTGGGGATGTCCGTAAAAATAACATATTTTGCATATAGAAGCAGTTCCAGTAGAGTTTTGAAATTCTGAATATAACTAATACACCCTAAAAAAAAACCCCTAACAAGGAATGGTGAAGATGAGTCAAAACGCTTTTGTATTCATTAACACATCTTGGAATTCTCTTTCGCTTTTATTTGTCGGGTGATAACATATTTAGACTCACGGCCATTATTGGGAGCTCTTTGATCACCATAAATTTCTACCAATCAGATGATCGACGAATTTAAGTGTCTCCTTCTGTGCGGGAGAGAACTCAGGATCTATGACCTAAATAAGGTGTCTTTTCTGATGAAGTTACGAGAGGTCATGAATCAGAAGAGTCCGTTCTATGGCCTTCACGATTCAGTCCATGTGGTCGCTCTGTCTCGCTCCAGGATGTATGTTAATATGATGAATCTGACGGAAGGAAATTGTGTCACGACGTTTAAGGTGAGTCTTGTATTGTTTTTGCTAGAAATAATTGTTTGATAAAGATTATAGAAGTAGAATTGAAGTAGAAGTATATATGGACGCTGTAAAGATCACCAGCCCCAAAGTACCTGAGTAAGGTTTATCTTTACTAGCTTACTTTTAAGGTTTTTTTGTCTTGACCAGCTGAGTCAAGGGCTTCACGATTGTCTACCGTTGAAGTGGTTATAGAAACTTATTTATTCGATGAATATAAACTTAGTGGTTAGTTCTAGACATATTGCGGGGTTCCAAGCACCTTAGATTTAGTCATAATAATAGTTCAACTTAATTGTTGGAAACACATCTCAAATTATGGATCACTCAACTGACTAAGATATTATTAAACTAGTTTTAGTTGAAGATCTTCTGTAAGCTATTAATTGAAAGTTGCTTTTGGACCTAGTATAAAACATCAAGAGTATGTAAGGATGTAAAGAAGACATTTCGATTTCATATATTCAGAAATATGTGGAAAGAAATGAAACACTTTTTATGTTTTCTGTAAGACTGTTGCTCAATATCAATTTAACTAAAATTATTGTATTAAGTTATTTGTCTTTTAATAATTCTATCTATTTTTAAAAGTTTTGGGGGGTTAAATATATGTTATATTCAATAATTCAATTTTCTTTACCATCTTCGACAAATACATTTTTAGGTGCTTCCATGAACACGTGTCTCTCCTTCCATCACCACCTCATCCTCCCGCCGCTTCAGTTGTATCTAATACCACTACCTACATACAATAAAACACCGCGCATTAGTGTCTAGCCACCGACCTGTCAACTTCTCTGCCCTCTAAAGTTTTTTTCTGAACCATTTTCCTCTTCTTCTACACGATCTCCTGCGGTTCTCCTCAGTGATCCCTCTTCTGTTCTTTCTATTCATTCGATTCGATTTATCTCTAGTGGCAGTTTACGTTTACCTGCTTATTTTGATCTCTGCTGAACTTTGAAACGTTCTTAAATCAACCCATATCAGGTTGGAAGTATTATAGATTTTTATAATCCTTATCATATAGAAGTTGAAGTAGATGCTAGATAACCTTTTTCCAAGTAGATTTTGATAACACTTGTCAATTTGGAAGTACATTTTAATAACGCTTATCAAGTTAGAATTAGATTTCGCAAATTCTTATCAAATAGAAGTTGAAGTATATGTGTGGAAGCACATGAAGATAGGCTAACATAGGCTTTTGGGGATTACCTATATTCAGGTGAGAAATTGGGGGTATCCTATCTTCAGGCGTAGGTTTCGGGCGCTGAGCGGGACTCAGAGCTATTGATAAGGCTAAGTTTTAGGTTAAGTTAGGCAATGCAAAAAGTAATTAAGCATACTTATCTAACAACCTCAACGCATTAACAAAAAACATAATCATCAATACAATATACACCATCTTCATCGTTTACTAAAATGCATATATTCAAACAACCTAACTAACCATAGAATTCTGTTAATAAAACCAACAAACTAAAACTATCTGACCTAACCTACGAAACAAAACGGCACTCTTCATATTTTTATAAAACCAATAACCAAAACAACCTGACCTAACCTACGAAACTCAGTAGACAGTTCTACATCACCTAATAAACCCAAACATCACAACCTAACCAAACTTAGGAAACAGGAGTCTTTTTTATCAATTAATAAAATCAAACCACATGACTTTCACTAGGAAACAACATACACTTTAGTTGAAAAGGGTTAGGGGAGCTTATCTTCATGTGATTCGACGTTCGTTACTTATTACCTCGAATAACAAGTATCCTTTATCAAAGAAATTGTTATATTAACCTAACGTAGCCTAACCCAACCTAAATTGGCCTAATTCAACATAACCAACCTAACTAAAGAGATGGTAAACAGAATGGGAGATACACCAGCTAAGACGGTTTCCATTATTAAGCAAATTTCCTCATAGGATTCACTTAATTTTGAAAAAAAACATCTAATATCTGTCGGCTTCTCTCGAGGAGGTAAACTAGATAAAGACTAGAGTCACACTGAAATGTAAATGGTTAAATCTGGAGAGTAGGTAGATCAATAACGCAATAGTACCAGAAATAGTAGTAAACGTGTTAACTATTATTTTCTTAACCATTCACTCTTTTACCATAGGATATCGATGTCGGATATTTAATCTACCCTTAGTTTCTTAAATCAGAGCTCACCATTCGTGTCTTTAGGTAGGAGAAGACCGATTCCTCAATAGTCTGCTCGTCTCGGAGAACGGCAAAATCTGCGTGTGTGGAGACGATTCCCAGAAGCCTTCCCACCTTCTCGTCTGGGATCTCCAACTGAGGAAGCTGATGTACGATCTTCGGATTCCCCATCACGAGTTCGCTACGCGCTTGGCTACCATAACGACAGAGGGTCACTACGTTTGCTGCGTGTGCAAGGCGAGGAGACTTTTGTGATCTGAGCAGTGTGTGGCAGGACCGACCTCTAACTGATTCCCGGAATGCGGTTATTTAGGAGGAACGGAAGTTTACTGAGAATTTTTCCTAATCTGATTTTCCCGGGACCCTACTCATAATAGGCCGGTTATCTAGAATTCGCTCTTCTGAAGTCGGTCCTGCCTATCACCAGTTATTTCCTTTTATAAATGTAATATATACAACATATTTATATATGTAGTTCCAGTTGGGGGGGGGGGAACTCAGCTCTGGTTACCATGATAATGAAGCTTTCAAAGGGTACACTGACATGTCTGAGTCTCGGAGACTGTAACAGGTATATGTGGGAGGTTAAGGGTGATTGACATGCTAATGATGACGATCTATTATTATTTTAAGAAATTACGCATATAATAAAACTTTCAAAATATTGGGATCAAACTTTTATTAGTATTTTTTTTGTGGCGTTGATGCAAATCAACCACAGTATTGTGGGAAATTGGTTGCAGTCGAGTATTTAACCATGGCTTCTTCTTTCCTTGTGATCATTGCCCAAAATCTTTGTCATTTGTCTTGCTATTGCCCATAGTGTGGATGGGGGGGGGGGGCAAGATCGTAATTTAGGGTGGGGGGGTCAGTTGTCTTCGTACGAACTTATTCCTAGATGTTTATAGGGCACCATCCTGAACACAGTAATTGGGGTTCGGGGGAGTCTGCTACTGTAGTATTCGTCATTCTTCCTCCCTATCCCCACTTCTATTTTTCTTTTCCCTGTATATCCCGCCCCACATTCTGCACCGAGTAAAATATTCCCTCGTTGGTCAATCATTTCTCTTTCTTCTCTGAATTATTAAAGTGGTTCTTTGTGGTAGCCTTAGGCCTCAATTTGCAAATCTACCACAATCCCCTCCCCCACCTGTTTTTCTTTGTTTCATAGTCTTAAACCACATTAATCGTTTAACGAGTTTTCGCCTATATGCTCGTGAATCGCATTCTCGATTCAAAATTATTTATCTGACTATTTACGGGTATATCAAAAGATTGATGATTTTTGAAACCTTCCCGAGATATTAGGTTTGTTGACTCAACGTCAACATTCTCACTGATGAAATAATGGGAAAAAATAGTTAACCTTTTCAGCCTAATTTTTATAATAAAAGGTTGGTTAAGTGCCCTGTGCCTACGAGTGGCTCAAGAATAATTTACCAAGTCGTTGTTCTTATGGTGGTAATGAGCCATTGCCGTCTAGTGTTAAGACATTCAGAGTTTTTTTTCTTAATCTGAAGCGAAAACAAATGAAGGCAAAAATAGACGAAGTAAAAATGTATGGAAGAAATACAGCCTGAAGTCCATCTCTGGACTTTGGGGCAGGAATACCATGCAATCTTCCTAATATCAGTTGCAGCTTACACCCCTTTGCGGTCCATTCAGAGCAAAGGTAATCCCTCGGGGCAAATTATTTTTGCATTGTATTTCGCAGCATCTCACGAGCGCTTAAATGGGAATTGTTGCTCGTTTAAAGGGAAATTTGGGCCTTTGTCTAATAGGGGTTTGCAACCTTTTAATGATAGTGGCACCCTAATTGCGATCTAGAAGTAGCCGTGGCACTCCAATATAAAATATCTTACATATAAATACTTAATTAAGTGAAAAGCACTTCAAAATACATATTTTGGGGCCATTTGGACATTTTAAAAATTATTTCGTCGTCGCTCCCGGGCCACCGTTTAGTTGGCTCCTGCGGCACCCCGGTTGAAAACCAATGGTCTAACAGATGAATTCTATAAGTGAAAAAGAACTGACAGAAGGATAGGTTTAAGATGTGTATAATAGGTCTACATGGAGGTGGTTTGTGAGGGAGCATGTTTGATGCCCTATGCCCCATTGCAATCAAGGGTTGTGCCTAAAGAAGAATAATGGGGGGGTAGAGAGGTTTTTTTTGTAGCGTTGATTTGCGCCGATCCCATTTTTGAGAGAGTAGTGAAGATGATGATGATGATTATTATTCGCTCCGGCAAAGGGCTCTTTCATATTTGCAAAACGATGTCAGATTCAGGACGGTTCCTTGTCCCTAGCCCCTTGAGCTATTCGGCATATGTATGCATCTTTCACACATTTTAACTTCCCTTAATTTTACCCTTTACTTTACAAATTTTCAAAGATAAGTACTTCCAAGAGAAAAAGGAGTACTAATCTTTACTATAATGGATTTAATTGATAAGTTAGAAAAAAATAAACAACCAAACAGTCTACATAATACAAATTCCCTCCCACTCCCCCCAAAAAAATTGAAACAACAACTTGCTTAACATCCGAAACAAAGTAAGTCTCATTTATGGCGTGTTCTACTTAGTAAGTTCATTGGAAGTGCTTGTTTTAATTTGACCCTTTTAACTATTCTTTGTCCCTAGGAAGTGGACGAACCAGCGCCAAACTTTATTGTAGTATACGATCTTCAAAGTGGGACTTTGTTTAAGCGATGGAAGCCCGAAGTAAACACGCTCTCGATCGCGATATCAACTGCAGGAACTTGCGTTATTGTTGGTCTTGAAGACTCCTCAGTGATGTCTTTCGATTTAATCACCGGTAAGGATTCATTGGCCAAAGAAGGCTTAAACATTGTAACGAATAACTTCCACTCTTGCACACCACGAGCTTCCTAACTGCATCCTATTCCTAATGAATCATGTGGGGGTTTTTTTGTTTATAGCACCCAGATTTTGAGAGCTTTTAACGTATATTGCAGGTAATCGTCGTTGGACTGTATTTGGTCACACATATCCGCCAGACACTTTCCGGCTGGATTCTAAAGGTCTGGTGCTTCTCTCTTATGACTCTCAAGGAAAAGATAATTCTCTCAAAGTTTGGGAAGTTCCAACTGGTAAGTCGAACTTTAAATATTCTCATCCGTAGATTTCAGATATTTTAGTTTTCCTAACTTCACTTTCTTTATGATCTTCTCTTACAAAACTCCTGTTAGTTTTGTCTATATTAGATAAATGCAAAGACGTGTGTAGAAGATTGATTTTTGGAAGAGTGAAACGGTTGAAGAATTGCAAATTTCACTTAGCAAAGATCGCTATTTTTACTTGTATTTCATCAATGTCTAGCGCAGAATGTCAATTCTTTTACTCCACACCGCGGTTTTCCACTCCGGACATACATCTTACGAGTATATCCTCTCCATGCCCGTCTTTCACCTGCATAACAACCTCACACCTTAACATTCTTTCTTCTCCAGTCCTTGGCATCCCATTAGGAAGCCTGTCGTCATTACCGAATTGGAGGAGCTTTGGTAGATTTACGCTTCTTACAAGGTCCCCAAACTTTCAAGGAGTCACCCCTTTAGGCTATTTGAATTATGTACAGGGTCGGGAAGAAAATTCTCGTGACCTCCTTAAGTAAATGAGTCACTTACCGAAGAAGGATGGATATTAACACAATGTAGATATGACTTGAAACTAACATTTGCGGACACTATTATTTGGAATGGCAGCCTCTACAGAACCTCGAAAAGTTGTGAATCTTTTGACCACCGTCTTCGAAAATCGCAATACTTCCTGACGGCAGCTTTTAGGGCGTCGACGCTAGGGGTTGGAGGGGAAGGGGAGATATTTTTGCTTCAAAATACCCGACACCGCGTAATCCAGCGCTTTCAATTCCGGGCTGAAGGAGGACGAGATGTCAGAAGGTCCAAATTTGGTAAAGTTGTTTATGCGGAACACCTCGACTTTATTGGCGTGTGGCACGGGGCCACCGTTCTCGGTCCTTCAGTGATATTGGCCTTGAACTTAATAGCATTGGTACATAGGACCTTGTAGCAGGCGTCAAATAAAATTCTGATGGTGGACACAAACTACTTGAGCTATTTTAGCTTTCTTGCTTCTCTCTACCTAGATGGCTCTCATAGACTTAGTGAGAAGGTGCCTCAAAACCCTGATGAACGACATGAAGCCTAGCTCATTGAACTTGGGCGTACTGACAGTATTGAGGTCTACTTTCAGCTCGGCGACAATCTTGCATTATGTTGGGTCCTTTTGATTCATTGCTTTGAGGAAGTCCTTGAAGCCTGATTCTCTCTCTGTTGACCTGGCCACTGCCAGGGTACCTGCGGCTGTTGTTAACCATATTAATTGCCTTATTGAGATAGGGTACGGTGCACAAAGACACGCTAAGAATACTGGGGATCGACTCAACGTTGGGGGTTTGGTAAAGTCTTTTAGTTTTTATCTCCCTAGAAGTTATATTCTGGAAGTCGGCAACTTTTTTGGTCTTGCGTCCCAATTCCATTTTTTAAAATTTGTTTTTAAGTGACAATCAACTATAATGCCGAATGTACATAATTCACCACTGCACGTGTGTACTTGTTACATAATCTCAGATAACTTTTGAAATCTTACATTTTCCCCAGCCACCACGCTGCAAACACTTCCAAACGTAGGATACTATTTGAGATCTTGACACTGCTATAAAGATTTAGCATTTTTCGCACAATTTTTAGAATTTGAGTAAAAAAGGCTTAAAATCAAAGGAAGGAAAAAAATATTTTCGTGTGCCAAGTTTGGCACGAGTGCTAGAGTTCGCCTGTTATATTCAGTTATATATCTAAAGAACGGGTAAAAATTAGCAGTTGGCGACCTACTCATTGGCTTGACGTCGGTTTGACGCTAGTTGGTGCAGTTTTGGCGTAATCATTAATGTCAAATTGCATTCCAAGTTTTGTTCCTCACCCTGTTTCTTTCGCACACCTTTACTTCTCTCAATTTGGTGCTCATTCAGCAGTTTACCGTCAAATTTGCGGTCTACTCGCTAGTTTCTGGTTAGGTTTAGTGTGGGTTAGGTTAGGTAAGGTAAAATAGTTTTGTTTATTTAATTTTTTACCTAAAAACGTAACCCAACATAACCTAACTTAACCATAAACTAGACGTATATCCCTAACCCAACCCAGTTTAGCCCACACAACAAGTAGATGGTAGAGCTCAAAAGTAACCTAAGACTTTGTGAGAATTTCGTTCGGGTTTCATCTAATTCATTTCCTTAAGGACAAATCCAAGCAAGGGGGCCAGATTCAGGAAGAATCGTGCGCCACCCCACTCCCTAGGCCTATATGTGATCTTTTCTTTTGGCTACTCTGCCTTTTTACTTTCCGCACACACACCCCTTTCACCTTAGTTTCCCTCCTGACCGATGCAGTCGTTAGCTTTCGCTTTTTAAATGTAAATAAAATCTTCAATATGACCTCATTTACCCGAATTTCCTTGACGGTCACTCACTGTATCACTTTCCCCTCACCACACAAACATATATAGTACATACCCCCCACCCTCCCCCTTCCATCCCTCACTCTGCTTCACGCCTATTTTACATCATGGTTATCTTCCCTGTTTCATTTCCACCCCAAACTAATAATAACTTCCCTACCATGTTCGGTTACTTTAAACTAATTTTAATAAATTCTTTTACAACTTTACATTTTTAGGGTATTCAATATCTTCCTTACCATGTTATTTTACTTTAAACTACTTTAAAAATAATATTTTTACCACTTTACATTGGTCTGAAATTATAAACATGATAATTAAGAAGTTTAACTTGCTTCAGGTAAAAGTCTCGCAACACTCACTCTGGACCAAAAGATGTCGACGTGTGAAATCACGGGCGATGGAAAGGCAGTTGTTTTGGCTCTGGAAGGTCACGATGCTCTGTTGACCTTCCTCCTCCTCCATAAACAAGAGCCCCTCGAGGTCACAGAAAAGTCTCCACCCTACGGCGATATTCAGCACAAAGGAAAAGTGGTCGATTTCTCACAAACGTAACAGAGAAAAATGGCAAAGTCCTCAGGCTACTGTATTCTCTTCATTCACTGCACTTCTTTGTCAAATCGTGCAATTACATTTTGATAAATCTTTCACACAAACGTTGCAGTTGATTTAAGATGAATCAGTAAGTACCTTAGGGAGATCGTGTTCTTTAGTGGAGGGAACAGATTCGAGTTTTAGGTGTTTATTCGTGATATTGCGAAGTCCTTCATAGATAAATTTATAATTTAAATTTCATCCCTCACTGAGTTTAACTGTAATAAATTTCATGTATGAAGTGTTTAATAAGTAATTTTGAAAAATTTAGTTACTGTGAAATAACTAAAGATTAATAAATTTCTCTCCATAGCTTTTAAATCAAAACTAGATGAAAGTTGTAAACATATTTTTCTAGTTTATATTTGCTAATAAGTAATTAGCAATAGTGTCCAGGACAAACCCAGTAATTTGATTTTTTTAAAACTAGGTCCTCCTTAGAGATCAAATTTCTTAAAAATAGGCCCTGTCCACTGACAAATTTTCTTTAATATATTATTTATTTTTATCTATTATTCTCCCTTCGTCATGGTATTAGAGAAAGCATTGCATTAATACATTGATGACACCTTAAAACCTAACCCTTGCTGAGAAATCTTAAATGAGCATTGTCCAAAATAAAATTTTGACAATCCTCATTAAGACCTAAGTGATTCGAAAACTTAAATATTTGGTGTGATTGGAATTATCAGGGAAAAGACCCCCTATATGTTTTCCAACACCGTTTTGAACAACCCACACAAATCAACTTTTCAAGTGGGTTCAGTGACTACCATCAGACCAAAATTTCAGACTTTTTTTGTCTTTGGCATATCTCAAGTTAATGGAGAAATCTAAGCCCAATAGGTTTCTTTTCTATTTGCCTTATTCTATTACTGAATATTTTTTTCATATGTTATCCACAATAATAGGTATGAGGTTCTACCAACCCCTGGAGAAACCAGAAAATTCGATTACCTCATTGTGGTGCCAACTCAGTATAAATGCTGAACAGTATAAACGCTGAAATAACCGACTGAGTCAGTCCTCCAAACGTTATTCTCTCTAGTGCCTCCCCCCCTAGACAAAATCTCCCCATAATCAATCAACATCAGTGTTGTAAGATCGTTGAGACTAGTTTCTATCTCTAGGGATTTTTTTTTATTAGCCTAGGAATTAATGGTTCTCCTCCTACTCTGCCTGTGGAAACAGTCAAATTTCATTTGTCAGAGTAGTAATTTTCTGCTCGATAAACACCTAGAAAAATCGATTTGTTTTGTCATTATTTTATTTTTTCCTACAAAGGAAAGAAACAATGCTACAAAATTTGAATAGCATTGGCTTATCTGCAACAAACTTCACCATTTTAAGGTTCAAAGTAAAGGCTTATAGGATTTCCCTACATTTGTGCCATCTTCTGAATTATTAAGCTCTCCATTTTTACTATAAACTTATTATTTCTAGCCATAATTTTCCTTATTGTAACATCTTAAACATTTAAGCTGACAACTTTAAAATTTGCACTGCCGACAGTCAAATCTTCCCAGACAACTCGAAATTATTAAATGTAGTTATATAGGCTTAGAATTCTTCCTTCCTTATGTAAAATTTTACAATTCTAGTAAAAAAAAAGGGCTTGTAGGCTTACAGCGAATATTTATTTTACAATGGCTTTCTTAAGTCACTTTACCAAAGAATGATATAAATCTATTATTAGAATAGTTACTATATACTCTCTTCACTAAACATTAAATATTTAAAACAAACATCTTAGGCAGGCCTAAGAAATTATTTTTTGTATCTGCTGGGCACAAGGTAATTTATAAGTTTGCCTCTGTCGCAAATAGTTATGGATTGGATTCTTTTAACTGGTATTAATGTAGACCAATTTGACATAACTTACAAAATACATGTTTTTGTTCGATATAGTTCATCTACCTGTGTTAACAATGCAAAAATTGGTTAATTACCATAAAACAAACGAACTGTAGCGTTAAATTTAAATGAGGTTTACATTATATCTCTAATATTTATGATTGGCCATAATATGTATGGTATATGAAATTCTCAGATTTTTTTTTTTATTAATGGTATACTTAGATTAGACACGATCCTTCGTAATTAGGACAATGTCCTTATTATAAAAATGGCCTACCCTTAAGTTTCGTAAAATCTAATCAGTTTATAATTATGGTCGTTTTATTTACAAAATTAAACAAGTTGTATTATGTCCTCCTGTCCGTAAAATTCA
Source organism: Ceratothoa steindachneri (assembly GCA_963969495.1). Taxonomy (NCBI): domain Eukaryota; kingdom Metazoa; phylum Arthropoda; class Malacostraca; order Isopoda; family Cymothoidae; genus Ceratothoa; species Ceratothoa steindachneri. The sequence continues at coordinate 214,280,779 of OZ018319.1, forward strand.
TTTATTTCCGATGGCAATCATTGCATTTTCCTTTCGGAAAACAGAAAATGAACGTGTTTAAAGTTAATTATTATCATGTTATGATGAGTAATATGTTAAAATATCCTTACAGTTATGTACATATTTTACCGTTTAACTTTTTGTTATTATTTATTAAAGAATATGGTTGACTAATTTTAAGAAGTAGTGTAATCCATTTATTTCAATTTTTTCATCAGCTATTTTAGCTCTTAAAAATATTATGTATACAAAATGCATGTCCTATACTGTGAGTATAATTGCTTCTCTGTCTGTGGTTTGTGTGTATTGCCTAACTTGTGTTCAATTTGTAGTTAATGAATAGAATTTTAATTTGTTACATATCAAAGGCTACAAAGACATGTATATACATAATGACCATAAAAATCTGTTGACCAGATATTTTTCATCTTATTGAATCTTCGTGTAATGGCTAAGCGGCTACATAGTGCGAATTTGTGCTCACGTGTGTGTGTGTGTATGTGTGTGGTATAAGCAGATACGAGCTTGTTTGCGTAAATGGATGTATTCAAACCATTTGGTGTAGTTAGGTATCAATGTACACTCTCACTCAATTTACAAACTTACACCTGTAGTTCATTATATCAATGTTAATCATTTTTGTAGACTGCCAAGTTTTTAATTTGACCACATTCTGGTATTGTTATTGGTTTTACATTACAAACTGTGTATAAATACGTACAGATCAAGTTAAACTTACATAGACATTTGTACTCGGTAATATAATTAACAACTCTCTCCCTCCTGTTTATGTAACTGGGCTTATATGTGGACCTGGTAACTACATATATGAACGCAGCAATTATACCACATTTTGCACAATACGTTTGTTATGAAAAACTTTTATATGCTTTTCATCTTCAGAGTTTGGGGTTAAATATTGTAAAAATGCGGCAATCGAGGGGGGTTTTTCGGGTCTAATATAACTTAACCTAGAAAAGGCTAGGTTAGTTTAGGTTAAACGATGTACCAAGGGTAAATTCATCGGCGGCGATTTGGACCAAATTCATTTGGCGGTTTAAGGGTTAAGTTAGGTTAGGTTATATTAGGATCGAAAAAAAAACTTGAGATGCCTAAATCTTTACAATATCTTGGGGTTTTGTTATGACTGCTCAAAAATTTGGGATGTCAGATTATTTATATGTTCTAAATTATTTATTTATCACGCAAAAGCGACCTTTCATCTGGCAAGTGTTGATCACCTTTTGTTTGCATTTACTTTGTTATATTACACGTTTTAAAAGTTTTTTTTTTTAAAAGTGTTCTTCTTAAATTAAAAAACAAAACAAAATTTGTAGTAATTTGTTTTTAATGTGACCTTGGGATCTTTTCAATGGTTACTCGTCTGAGGACAGATTTGCGTCAGTAGAGGAATTGACCTGGACGCAAATAAGCTACGTAAAGGGGTTAAAATATCAATGGCTTGCCTCCTCGAGATGGCATCGGGATCGCCTTGCGGCCGCTTTTCATCAACTCAAATAAAGTGTCTATCAAATAGACCAATCTAACAGATACGTAAACTTAGGTCTATGCTACTCTCCAGCTTTAAATTATCAAGTAATAGTAGTAGTAGCCCGACCGGATAATGAAATAAACATAAAGGTCAGTATGACAATCGCCGGCAAGCCCGAGGGTTGTCTTCGTTGGGAAGAGGTGCCAGGAAGTATTATATTTTTGATACCAAACAGCGTTCAGTTAGAACTTTTGTCGTCCCGGGGACGGGGGACCTATTCCGCGTCAGAGGTATGTGGATATAGATACCCATCGACAGGATTCCTTGGGAAAGAGTGTGTGTGTGTGTGTGTTGTGCTACGAAGACGGGAGAGGAAAAAAGCAGTGTTGTAATTGGCTATGTGTGTGATGAGAAGTGTAAGATCTACCCACCCGAATACAGGGCTGAGCTTAGCGCGTCCATCAATTGGTGGCCAGATCTCTACGTACGCTAACGTTTGTGTCCTTTCTTGCCGGGATCAAACCCGGTACCGCGACGTTGGCAGACCAACGCCGTATCCACTCGGCTAACAAGAGCTCTAAATTAGCAAGTAAATTTGATTCGTAGTGGACTCAACTTATGCCATTCTTCGACTCGGATTTAACCGAGCTACCGAACAGAAGTCAGACATTTCATAGGGAAAAGGAGAATTAACATCAAGAAGTCCACTAATGGAAATCTGTGGATTTCATTTTCAATTAACAATTAATGAGTCGATTAATTAGTCAGGAAGAAGAGATAATCATGTGGTTAGACCAGATTTGCCTCTATAATTTTTTTTAAGCCGAAAAAGATTAGTAGATTCTAATTTGGATAAATAATGGATTCTCTAAGTAAAATATTAGAAGGGTTTACAAGAAGTTTTGGCAGAGTTGCATTGTAGTTGTTACTTAAGGAGTAAAAGAAAAATATGGTTAGTGGTAATTTCTTTAATAATTTGAAAGTGTTTTTTATTGTAAAGGATTTCACAAATCTTCACCTTGTTCTTTACTTGTAGAAGGAAGGTTTACGGTGTGCTTGCTAGTTTTCAGTGTGTTGGAAATTATGCCGTCTGCTTTAATCGAGGGAGGTAGCGTTTGACCACTGTTGTACCCTAGTTGATTGAAGTCTTTGAAGATAACGTCAAATGTGATATCGATGCTGCCTTGAGAAGTGACTCTAATGACTGAAATTCAATGTATGACTTTATGGGGATTTGGATTTAATGGGTACAGAAACACAACTAGCAGGAGATGGCGTCGCTTTATCTCATAAGTGAAATTAGACTAGTATATAATAGTTGGAGTGACAAAGTCACTCTAAATACGGCTTTGTATTGAACAGACTTTGATTTATTTCTACTATAATTAAATGTTAAATTTCAACATAACTTCATAAGTAAGAACCGGTCAATAGGCGTCGGGAATCATGCGAAGCATAGCTATCACAATATTCCACTTTTTATCAAGATAAAAAGAAAGACAAAAATGGGAGAAAAGTTGATTGATTCATTTAAGCCATTTGTAGCAGTGTAGTTCATTATTATTTCATCAGAGTTGATGAAGATTGATCTATAATGAAAACTTTCTTTAATAATTAGGGGATATTAGGCATATTTGCAAAAACACGTTTTAAGGTAGGTGTCGATGGTATAAAAATAGAAAAATTTGCCCTCTCCATTTCTCTACAAAGCTTTTACACTGAGCACTAAACTACAGAAGTATGCATTTTGCTATCATAACTCCCTTTCATCCTTTTAAGGTCAGCTTACCCATAAATACAGGGTGTCCGAAAAGTTACTATAGACTGGAAATATATAGTCTCGCCAGGACCACAATGGTCAGAGACCACTGTGACCCAAGATCCCAAGTGCAGGTGTGCATAGCAACAGTCACAGGTGTTAAAACTTGTTGGATAAGTCTTCTTGGCAGGGGGTAGGCAGGATTTTAACATATGTTGTAGGAAGAACTACCATGTGATACTTTACTACAGTCATGCACTATCCCCTTCCACTTGTCCCGAAGACGTAATTTGTTAGTCGTAACACCTACGACTGTTGCTATGCACGTCGGTGCTTAGGCGACAGTTAGTCTCTGACCACTGTGGTACTGGCGAGACTATATATTTCCAGTGTATAGTAACTTAATGGACACTCTGTAGGAACTCATCACTGGAACCAACACCCATTCCTCTTACCTTCTCTCCCTCGACCTTGGGCTATCGTCTTAGGATCCACAAATTCTGGCCTTCTCGCGCTGAACCAAGCCACCAGCTTTTGCAAGGTCGAAGCCGAGGCGGGGACGTAAGTCCTTAACCTGGAGTTTAATTAACAGCCATCAAATCTTTATTATGTAGGTGTACTAACATTTAAAGGATACTTCCATGAGCTAGGGATCAGATAGGTTTAGGTAATTTTTCATTAGAATGGTTCCTCTTGAGTTGAGAATTTATTATGTGATCTTGTAACTATATTTGAACTAAAGCTTTCGCTAGACTAATGGTATGGTGTTAGATTTTTAGTGTCAAGGCGGGGAGTCAACACTAGGAAAATTGGGCACATAACTTTCAGCCGTGTCACCAGGTGGCCGATCTTGGCGGATACGCTGAACTTACAGGGCTATGTAGCTCGTATGCATAATCACACACATACCCAATCGCAACACATAATTTCCTTCCCGTCTTTACATCACAACATATTCACACTCCTCTGTCCCAGCGCCTTACCGATTAGGTAAAAGTATATCTTCTGATGGTACTCCTACCCACATACTCCAGGTGCGGAAAAGGTACTATCCCACTCCGTTGGGTTGAAAAAAATGCTCCAGCGATGGTTGCTGCCAAAACATTCAATATGCCTCCTCCTACACTTTCACCACTCATCCCCCTACGAAAGAGGACTAGTATCCTTCTGCCTTCATTTCATTATCTGGTGGGAGGGAAGATCTCGTCCAGATGCGAGGGACGAATGACGCAACTTCCCTACTATATTTTACTTAGTGTAATAATTGTTCGAACTAGTCAGAAGGGTGAAGTTTACTGCAAAGATGCATACTAGTGTTAATTTCCTGGTTCTAGATAGATGGTACAAACAGTTAGAATCTCTTCTGAACACTTGATATTTCCTGAGGCTTCTTTCCAGTGTTAAAATGAACCTAAAGTAAGTGATTTTTAGTCGCGTGTGACTCTACATCTCACTATGTCGGCCGGTCTGTCCTAGTTTTGCTTTCTATTGTAATAACATCATAACTATTTGGCAGATTCTAACAAAATTTGAAACACTTATGTTGTTTTACATTCTCTTTCAAATGATATATTTTCCAAGGCTCCCTTAAGGTTAGCCCGGGAATTATTTTGTTTTGGCAATAACATCATAACTATTCGGCCAATTCTAACGAAATTTTAAACCCTTTATGTTGTTTTACATTCTCTTTCAAACGATTGAATATACTCACGTTTTTGTTCATCTCCCTGGAAATATGAAATATACTCGACAATATTGGCGATATACTTACGTTTTTTTGTATCTCCCTGGAGATATTGGCAAGTGGCTTGCCGCGTAACCTTTAATAACGTCGTTTCCAAAGAAATCTTTGCCATATAAAGATAAGACTATTTGAGGCCCTGGAACGAAGAACTTTCATTAGTTCTGTCACGATGTCGACATTAATAAATGTTTAAAAATCATCTACGGTCAATAAAAAGGATGAAATCCATATATTATATCTGTTTGATTTCATGTCCAAGACACTTAGAAAATAGTAAATATCGGTTAATGTTTGATGCCTGATAAATGGATTTAAATTATCAAGGAGTTCGCTCTTTGAATACTTGTAATCGTGGAGACTTCCGATGTATCTTCCAGACCTCAGAATTTTTGATCGTCTGATTGATGAGGGTGGTATAAAATCGTTTGAGTTCGTTATCTTTTGGACTGCTTTTTTTTTGTTTATTTAGTATTTGTTCTTCATATTATTTTTCTCATTAGGTTCCATACAAAAAATACTCCAGTCAAGGGGACAGAGGAAGTTAAACCACTTATGCAATAAGGGTGATTCAGTAAAAGAAAAATTGTTGTTGAATCTATTTAATTTGAGAAATATCCAACTATAAGCATTCGAACGGGCAATTTAAATGTAGCCCTTTTAACCAAAATATAATTCTATATGATATTAAGGACCTAGGAATCACTACCCCAGATTAGTGAAATTATTCCGTTTGACATATTTATGTTTGAATATGTTTTTTTCTCGCAGTGTATATATATATATATATATATATATATATATATATATATATATATATAGTACAAGAAAATAATAATTGGACGCGGATGAGCAAATGAGACAAGAAACTGGAGGTTTTTAAAGGCAAGAGAGAGGGACATTAGAAGAATCCAGAATCAAAGGGAGCCGAGGGCGGCACAGTGAAGGCGATCCTTTACCGAGAAGACAGAAATAACGCCAGGGGAAAAAAGTTTTGAATTCCTGGCCGGGACTCGAACCCGGGTCTCCGAAGACAATTTAATTCAGAACAGTTTCGGTGTATCTCACACCCTTTTTCAACTGACACTGGAATGAAAATATAAGAAAAGTGCTTACAAACATAACAACGGTCAGGTCGTGAAAGATCCCCTCTTTTTCCCCAATCCCCTACCTGTGGCTAATCAGGGGAAGGGGGGGTCAGGCCTAAACATATTGAAGGGCTGACATTTTACTAATTTGTTTATTTGCTTTCGTATTACAGGATTAAAAGAAAATTAACCCTCAGATAGATTTAAATTAGGAACTGACGATATCAAGCTCGATTCTACGATTCTTCTCTTAACATAGTTAGCCGATTTAAATACCATTTTACTTCCATTGAAATCGATCAAATGATTCATGTCTCTAACATAGCAAAATATTCCACTGCTTTCGCTGCCCACTCTAATATCTCTTTTGTGTTCATACAATCTCTTGTCTAGATTTCTCCCCGTTTTCCCTATATAAACTTTATGGCAATCGTTGCATGGTATTGCATATACTCCTATGTTATGATGTTCTTTGGGTTTCCTGGCAATCATCAATTGGTTTAAGGAATTATTATATTTAAAGGCTATATTAATACCCGCTTTTCCAAATATGTCCTTTAAACTATTTAATTTATTATTAAATGGCAATGTTATACATTTGTTGAATTATTAGTGCGGGAAGGCTTATTACCATAGAATGTTTTCCTAGCTGCAAAATGGGCAGCCGATATGAACCAATCGGGGTAATACAAATTAGAAAAAATGGTCCTGATAATGACAATTTCTTCATCTAAATAGGAAGGATGACATATTTTGTATGCTCTAAGGAAAAGGTTAGAAATTACCCATTTTTTAACAGTATTATCGTGAAACCAAAAATAATGTATATAGGCATTCGAGTGGGTTGGTTTCCTATAAACGTCAAGTTTTAATTCATGAATGGGAATATGATAATAGATTACCCTTTCTAGAAGTCCTTATTTATAAAGATCACCATGAATTAAAACTTGACGTTTATACGAAACCAACCTACTCGAATGCCTATATACATTATTTTGGTTTCCCGATAATACTGTTAAAAAATGGGTAATTTCTAACCTTTTCCTTAAGGCATACAAAATATGTCATCCTTCCTATTTAGATGAAGAAATTGTCATTATCAGGACCATTTTTTCTAATTTGTATTACCCCGATTGGTTCATATCGGCTGCCCATTTTGCAGCTAGGAAAACATTCTATGGTAATAAGCCTTCCCGCACTACTGACTTCAACAAATGTATAACATTGCCATTTAATAATAAATTAAATAGTTTAAAGGACATATTTGGAAAAGCGAGTATTAATCTAGCCTTTAAATATAATAATTCCTTAAATCAATTGATGATTGCCAGGAAACCCAAAGAATATCATAACATAGGAGTATATGCAATACCATGCAACGATTGCCATAAAGTTTATATAGGGAAAACGAGGAGAAATCTAGACAAGAGATTGTATGCACACAAAGAGATATTAGAGTGGGCAGCGAAAGCAGTGGAATATTTTGCCATGTTAGAGACTCGAATCATTTGATCGATTTCAATGGAAGTAAAATGGTATATAAATCGGCTAACTATGTTAAGAGAAGAATCGTAGAATCGAGCTTGATATCGTCAGTTCCAAATTGAAATCTATATGAGGGTCAATTTTCTTTTAATCCTGTAATACGAAAGCAAATAAACAAAATAGTAAAATGTCAGCCCTTCAATATGTTTAGGCCTGACCCCCCCCCCCCTGATTAACCACAAGTAGGATCTGGGGAAAAAAGAGGGAGTCTTTCACGACCTGACCGTGTGTTATGTTTGTAAGCACTTTTCTTATATTTTCTATCCAGTGTCAGTTGAAAAAGGGTGTGAGATACACCGAAACTGTTCTGAATTAAATTGTCTTCGGAGAATGTGGTTTAATTCCTCATCTTTTCTTGCGATATTGCATTAATTTTCATCATATATATATATATATAAATTGAAAATCGCATGACACGTGATTTTTTATAGATGTATTTAAAGGCCCAAGGGAATGAAAATTGGTAACACAACCAGGAAAAACACTTAGGAGAATATCACATGAACCAATAAAGGCTTAAGAAGGAAAATAGGAGATGTAGAGAACCGAAAGATAGGACAAACTCTTTTAACCGTTATATGAAAATAAATAAAGAAGTTGGATTTGAACCTGTATCATTAAGCGCTCATCGCTTATATGACCAAAACGCTGATCGCCAGAGGATGGTAGCTCTGGCGATCAGCGTCTTGGTCATATGAGAGATGAGCGCTTAATGATACTGGTTCAAATCCAACTTCTTTATTTATTTTCATATAACGGTTAAAAGAGTTTGTCCTATCTTTCCGTTCTCTACATCTCCCATTTTTCTTCTTAAGCTTTTATTAGTTCATGTGATATTCTCCTAAGTGTTTTTCCTGGTTGTGTTACCAATTTTCATTTCCTTGGGCCTCTCAATATATATATATATATATATATATATATATATATATATATATATATATATATATATACATATATGTAAAGTAAACAGCCACGAAGGAAAATGAAACACGGAAGATCTGCGAGGCCTTTCGACTAATCGTCCTTTCCAAAGCAGACTGAAACAGAAAGAGACATAAGAACAAATTTTTACGAAGAAGACGCAAACACGTATATGACAGATGGGGACATTAGGATTATAAGGGCATTAACAGGTACCTGGAAACCAAACCTACTAAAGAATTAAGACTACCGAAACCGAAGCTGACCATTGAAAAGGGGGTTAGAAAAAGGAGGAGCGGGACTAAAAAAAAGGTTTACATTAAGAGATTCAACAATGATTTTAGGGTTTCAAAAACACTAAAGTAAGACAAACTGAGGATGTTCTTAGAGGTTTCTTTCGCACTGGTACTTTCATTATAAAACTTTTTGTACGCTTTTTTATAGCAAATATCTTAATGTAAACCTTGTTTTTTTTCTATAATAATACATTAAAAGGAATGTTAATAAAAAATAGGCCTAATGTAAGCAACAACATAATATATAAAATTACATGTTTGGATTGTCCCTCTTTTTATATCGGCCAATCTAGTAAAGATTTTAAAATACCTATTAAACAACATAAGTATTACGTAAATAATGGGCAAACATCAAATGCAATATTTATTTATTTGAGGGAAAACTCTCATCGGGGACCAGAGTTCTGTGATCGCCAGATCGAAAGATTTCTTTTCACGAAATCTTTTAGAAACTGCGAATATACACCTTACTTCTAATTGTAATTTTAACCTCAGCCCCGGCATGTATTTTTTGGACCCTCATATTACAAAAATGTTCAGGAATGACCTTAAAGATAAAATCATGACCTAATTAATAATTAGCTTTTCTAGTTATTCCTATGGTTAATATATTTTTTGTTTTATTCATGATACTGTTCACCTCTTAGAAATTGTTTTTGTTTCTTCAGGCTTATTTCTCCCTATATTCTTCATTTGTCATATATGCGCGTTCATACTTTTATAGTTATTCCTATGTTTAATATATTTTCGGTTTTATTCTTGATAATTTTCAATTTTTATAAATTGCTATTGCTTCTCACATATAAGAATTATGAAATTGTAATATTAATTTAGTTTGGACGGTTTAAGTCCCCCTCCCTTTTTTGTAAACCCCTTTTTTCAATGGTCACCTTCTGTTTAAGAAGGCTTACTTCTTTAAAGGGTTGGTTTCCAGGTACCTGTTAACGCCCTTATAGTCCTAATGTCACCATCTATCATATGCGTGTTTGTGTCTTCTTCGTAAAAATTTGTTCTTATGTTTCTTTCTGCTTCAGTTTAGTTTGTAAAGGACGATTAGTCGAAAGGCCTCGCAGGTCTCCTGTGTTTCCTTTTTCTTCGTGGCTGTTGACTTTATATATATATATATATATATATATATATATATATATATATATATATATATATATATATATATATATATTAGTGTAGTTAGGTAGCAGTCTTTCTTGAATGCAAATTTTGTTGAAGACCATTGTGTATTTTGCCAAATGAAATTAATTAAGGCAAAATACACAATGGTCTTCAAAAGAATTTGCATATTTAAATATATATATATATATATATATATATATATATATATATATATATATATATATATATATATATCAGTGGCGTGCAGTCACTGAAAGCAATGCTTCCCCTATTTAAGAAGAAAAGAAAAGGAAATTACACCCCAACAATTAATATGAGAACAGAATCAATTTTTTTCCTCAAATTTATGCTTGCCTATACTTGTAGACGTCATACGGAAACGTTCACTTTCAATCGAATTGGCGTTAGACCCTGATGAGCCCGACTGCAATTGAAGAAATGCATCCTTTTCGTCGAGATTTCTACTCTCCTTTTTTTATTAATTTCAATAGTTCTGCATTTTGGTGGTTTGTAATGTATAGTTTAAAAGATGTTTTGCTTTTCTCAACTGTAAATTGTTATATAGTAAATTACCTATGCGTTCAGACTTTTGCACCACCTTATATATATATATATATATATATATATATATATATATATAAACTACACTAGTAGATTCAATTTAATATAAAACTAGTTTCAGTATAAGCTATCATCTTCAACTGTAAATGAAAACAATGAAAAGCTTAGCGGCCGCCAGACGAGAGCGAAAAAAAATCTGTCCTTTCTTTTTGTTTGTTTTATTTACTCTTTACTTACTTATATGAGGATAAGCTCTTTTTTTCTGCAATTTCATCGGCTTTGCTCTCATTGGTGGCCATCAGCAGAAATCGTAAAAGTAAAAATACAATATTTAAAAATAATCTTACATCCAAATGGATTCGTCGACTTGAAAGTAACATCGAGGGGAAAGTTCCAGACGAAGATCCTTCTTTCATCTTCGCTTCTCCTCGTCGTTTGGGACGCTCCATCTTCAATACCCTGAAAATATGTTATTCATGCTATTAAGTTACTCCCTGACATGTGCGGCTGATTCGATCAAGATATTAGACCCCAAATGTAAAAAAAATGTGTCAATTACCTTGATTACCTCCCAATCTGGACCGTAGTAGTAGAAAAATGTAAAGTATAGCTCATCCTCCTCCACAAATTCACCAGTTTCCACTTGACCAGTCACTTTTACGAGGAAAACTGAAGGACTACTGGAGGTCATCGCATAGTCTGCGAAAAGTCATTATAATTTTGATGATTCTACCATCTCTACCAATGTGACGCATTTGGGTAATTATACCATTACTTTTAGTTTGATTCTGCAACAAATACCTAAATTAACTGAACTGGAAATGGGGAAGAACACGGGAATTATTTCGAAGATACATCCGCTAAGTAACTGGACCTGCTTAAAGTAGTCTTCAACATATATTTCATGAGGTAAATAAACATTATTTGTGTTTTAATGTTTGGCCAAATCCTGTTAGTGTTATAATTCGAAAAGAAACCTGACAGCGTGACTCTTTTGTGTAAATTTCCCAGAAACTGTAAATAGGCAACTTTTATTTTTTCACTAAAACCTGATTTGTAGGGTTATGCTGTACAATTTAGAGATTATTTCCATAACATAAGAGGAACATATTGGGTCAAATGATATAAAATTAAAAGGAAAAAAAACTGTCCGCTAGAAAAACCCTCTCAACTATTTCCTAAGTTCATGATTTACTCCTGGCCCTGTATGATGAAGAATTATGGACCCTCAAAAGACTCTCCTAGTCCAATAATGTCCAATAAGAAAGTTTTTTTCGATTGTGGAAACGTTCAAAACATAAATAAGAATAAGTTTATTATCAAATTAAAAGTAATTATTAAGAAAACTCCCACTCTTAGATTTTCTCGTAAAATGTGCGAAAGAACTAATTTTTAACAATTTTATTAAAAACAATGGTGCCGCTTTAGCACGTATCCTACCGACCAGTTTTTTTTTCTTTAGCGTGTATTCTACCAAGATATTATTAGGTTTGGTATTGGTTAAGTTTGGCTTAGGTTAGATTGGTTTTGGCTTAGGCACTCACCCAGAAAGCATAACCTAACCTAACCTAACCTTACCTTACCTTACCTAGCCTAACCTTACTTAATCTTTTTTTTAATATTTAAGAATACGACAAAACACTTCAAGAGTCAATGTAAAAGTGAGAAAACGTTTAAGCCTAATTAAATTGAAAATTTTTATATTTTATAATTTTCTGATTTTAAATATAGGCATAAAAGATGTGTTACGAGTTTATTTGTTAGTTGTAAAATTTCTATTAATACCAAAGAATAACGAGCTGAACCAATTTAAAATCAGGTTTTAATTAGGAGTTTTGTTTAAACTATATAGATTATCGGTTTTGCTTGAGCCATCGTAGTTTACATTCAATGATTACAGTAAATTATACTATGTGAAATTGGAAAATATGATTTTTCAATTCATTAAATTTGTGTTTCTCTATTAGAAAATGGAAGAAAATTCGGTAATTTTGAATAAGACGGGCGCAAGCGTTTTAGAATACTAAATCATGTTGTAATTCTTCGTATCGCTGCAATTTTGTCCTAGGAATAATATTTTACTGGCGGAGGGGGTGTATCACCCCTTATAAAGTCACCCAAAGTCAATATTTCAACTTGACGCCATTTTTAAATGTTAAGAGACGACCTAAGTTACGCTCACTTGTTTTAAAGTTAATGTTAGTTAGTTTTTTATGTCCCAACCCACTATATATAAGGTTATGTGTAGTAGGTTATTTAAATATGTTTAATTTTGTTAATTCTATAGATTAATGCCAAAAAATTGCTAACGGACACAATAGTTTTGACTGTTATTTTTTTACCCTAAAACGACGAAAAACCAGTAGAATTACCAAAACTAAATGTGTTTAAATAACCTACTAACCCCTAACCTTTTACACCGTGGGTAGCAAAATACTGGTTTCAAAGTGCTAATAACTCGGAAAATAGTGATTTCCCCAACGAGTTAGCAACATAAAATTTCGCTTCTCAACGCTATCGCTAATAAAAAAAAAACCCTCATTTGAAGTGGCGGATCCAGGATTAAAATTTGTGGCTAACCTGATTTCCTCCTTCTGAGAAGTCTGAGAAAAGGGCATTGATTATTAATAAATAATGGTTATCTTACACATCATTCGTAAATAATAAATAACAGCATTTCATAAAGTTATGCCCACTAACTCTCTCAGATCCGAATTTTTTCGATGCATCAGAAAATTAGGAATTGTAGCTTTTTGGACATCACCTACCTAAGTTTGAGATTTTCCTGTATTTTAGGCATGTATCGTATAAAGTAAATTCGATTGCAACAGTTTAAATCTATCTATCTATATATATATATATATATATATATATATATATATATATATATATATATATATATATATATATATGAATATGTACCACGGAAGGAAACTGAATAAAAGGCGGATTGGAGTTAGTACTTTCGTCTATTCGACAATTTCAAACTCAATGGTAAGAAGAATAAGACACCCAGTATTTATACAAAGCAAATTTCCCTGGGATGAGGTCAACTTTGTATAAATACTGGGTGTCTTATTTTTTCTTACCATTGTGAGTTTAAAAATGTTGAATAGACGAAAGTACTAACTCCAATCCGCCTTTTATTCAGTTTCCTTCAATGGTACATATTGATATTTATAGTTATCACGCGCTAACTTTCGTGATATTTCCCAAATATATATATATATATATATATATATATATATATATATATATATATATATATATATATATATATAAGTGTAGTTAGGTAGCAGTATTTCTTGAATGCAAATTTTGTTGAAGACCATTGTGTATTTGGCCTTAATTAATTTCCTTTGGCAACCTTCTCTTTTTCTACAACAGGGAATAAAAAAGATAGTTAGAAGAAGAGAAAGTTGCCAAAGGAAATTAATTAAGGCAAAATACACAATGGTCTTCAACAAAATTTGCATATATATATATTCTATATTATTACATAACGTTTTCTGAATAGCAGAATACAAGTATGGCTTAAAAAAGAAATATAAACATAAATGGGTCTGAAATTTAGCGGGGGCTTCAGCCCCCTCCCTGGATCCGCGCCTGCTCATTTAGGATGTATTTTAAAATAGTTTCAATAGAAAAGTGTTCTTTCAATATATACATATTACCTTTTTGTTGTATTTTCGGAAAATCTTAGGCCTGAGCTCACAGCAGCCAAATGTGGTTGAACGGTTGCCATGGCAATACGTTAAAAACAGGTAGGTGTGATTCCTTCTGATTTGTTCATCATTTTAAAAACTCTTAGACATTTTTAAATTACATTTAACACTGATATTTTATTTTTGATTAGAAAATTTGGGCTAGAATTATTCAATCAACATTAATTAGTGTATATCTAAAAAAAAATTAAATCTAAGAGTATAGAATTAAATACAGATTTACATTTTATTTTAGTTACGACTAGAAAAATCTATTTTCTTTTATATTCCATTAAAAATAAGGCATAACTCTTCTATAAACGGAAAAGTTTGATTGACTTTTTATTTAATTTCGTTATGGACATAGAAACCCTCACAAGAAGGTTAAAAGAGCGTAGTTGTCTAAATTTATTACGGATGGAAAAATGTAAATTTTTTAATGGTAATTATAAAAAATAATAACAAAAAAATTATATGATCAAAAAACATCAACGCATACTAAAAATAATCATGCATACCTTTTTGTTTTTCAATGGTATTTTTTCCTATATCTACGGCTAAAAAAGACAATAGTTAGTCGCTAACTTGAAATACGGGCCATAATTTAAGCTACCAATTTATGGCCTAAAATAGCCCAAAGAGTTGACAATTTGAAACCGCGACCATGTAGGACCATTTGTCTTCATGTCTCGAGTCTGTGCTAGATGTTTGCCCTTGCTCATAAATTCGGGACCTATTTTATCCGAAAAAACAATTTATTTTTTTTATATTTTTTGTTAAGCATAAGCTAATAAAAGTGAACTGTGTATGTTCTATGTGCGGTAGTGACCCGGAAGTAAACGAAAATCTAATTCTTTGCTGCAAAATAAAAACTAGCATAACTAGTGTGAACCAAAAGATAAAATAAAACTATTTCCGCTTTTCTAGGTCTCTGTTGCACGGATTTTTTTTCTGAAAACGCTAGAAAAAAAGCCAGTTAAAGTCATTAATTTTGTATATGGGATCGTATTTAACAGAGTCACCGAGCAGGAAATTGGGAAACAAGTGGAGTTATCACATCAAACAGTTGTCGACTGGTATAGTTTTGCCCAGGAGATTGCCGTCCATTATTGCGAGAAGAATGCGAGAAAGGTTGGTGGGATATAATTGTGTGAGTCAATTTTGTCGGAAACCTAACCTAACCTAGCCAATCCTAACGTCATAAAAGGAGTTAGGTTAGGTTAAGTTAGGGCTTTATGGTCGTCGTTGTCTCCACAAATGGCTTGCATTCGGGGTAGGCTTGCTCACGCAGATGTAAATCTAACTCGAGAGTAAGCCCTTTGCGGTGGCAATGAACATCGTATTTGCGTTCCTGACCATTAAACAAAACCATAAAAATGCATTTTATGGTTAAAAAAATCGTTATTGGGATATTCTGGAAATTCACCACGAAAACCTTGTTTCCTACTGCAGGAATAATAAAAAAAAACAATATGAAGCAATAATATAATCAATATACAGTGGCACATAAAAAAATAACAATAATCAATTAATCTGTAAAATTCTGCGCAATTTTATGAGATAATTTTGTTGCCCAAATTATTTCCGGCCTTTCAAGATGGCGGTACATATTGGCGCAAAATTATAGCCATGTAATTTTCCCCATAGCTACTGGAAATGAATTTTTAGTATGCGCCAATGTTTTTAATCCTACAATTTCTTTCTATAATTCAACCCTTCTTTTTCATAGGGAAGTGAGGCAGCTTTCACTTGGAAATGTCCTGAATAAGGTGTGGGATCTTAAACCCGAACTTGAAGTATTTCTGACTGATCAAAAACACACTTGCAGAGAAGTTCAGAAAATCAACCTGTCTAGCTCTTCTTGCATACTTAGCTGACATTTTTGGACATGTAAATGCGCTGAGCAAGAAATTGCAAGGAAAGAAAATCAATCTCATCTTAGCAAGGGAAAAAATGTCAGCATTTGTATCAAAGCTTCAGTATTGGAACCAAAAAGTAAATGCCAATAAGATTGCTGTCTTTCCAAACCTGGCAGAGTCTTTGGAAGAATGTGAAGACTGCAGTCTTAGTGACATGAAGGAATCAGTCACAAGGCACCTGACCAAACTTAGGAATAGGTTCTGTGACTACTTTCCAGAGCTTGATTCACATACTGTCAGCTAGGTTGTAAATCCCTTCAAATGTGAACTAGGTGATTTGCCTGAAGAGCCTGAAGGATTGGCAGAAGAGCTTATTGAACTGCGTTCCAACAGTGAAACAAGCATGGAATTTGAGACCAAGGATGACCTCTCAAGTTTTTGGATGTCAAAAGCTGCACATTTGGAAGAACTAAAATGCTCCTACCTTTTCAAGAACCTACCTTTGCGAACAAGGTTTTTCTACCCTTGTAAATCTAAAAACAAAATACAGAAACCGGTTGGATCCCGAAGACAGCATCAAGATAGCAGTGACATCAAAAATCCCTGATATTGAAATTAATGTATCAAAAATGAAACAGTATCATTTTTCCAAAGCCTGAGTGAGCTGATATATTCAAGTTTTCAATAATTTTTTGATTAGTTTTATTTGTGTACCAGAAAGGGTAAACATTTTTTCTCTATAATAGTGGATTCAATAACATTTTACAAATTTTGTTTTTGTACGAATTTATGATACACGATAATGACATAGTCAATAATTTTGCTTGTGTGCCATGTAATGCTTAAAATTTAGTTTTATTTTTGTTTATAAATATATAATTTCCTGCAATTTTTTCTTGTGTGCTATTTCCATGCCAAAAAGACGGACTTTTATTTCCTAATGATAGATGAAATAAAAAATTAAACATTATCCCAATATAAATTTTTTTGTGTCTTTATTATCCATGATTTTTATAATTAAATTGGTTTGTCCCCCAGAGTAATTCAAAGTCAGGGGTAAATTCATTTTACTACAAATTCTTCTGGGTTAACACCCCCAAAAGTTACCCGACCCCTGTCCTAAAGGTTTAGACGGGACTGACGTGGCCTGCCTATGTACAGGGACTTTTTATCAAGGGCATTGCGTGTTAAGGAAGGGCCTAACTCAAAGATACCTGTAGATTTCCTGTTATGTCCGGTGACGAGGCTTCCATTAAACAGAGCAAGATCATAAATGTGAAAAAAATGAAGGATGGAAAAGATAACAGTTGCAAAATTCATCACCCCAAAATGTTGAAGCTGTGTGGCATCCATGAACAAATATGTATGTACACAGTGAACAGGTACTCATAGAGGTAAATTGTCTATATTAGTTACGGATAAAGAAATGTACACTTTTTAATGGCAATGATAAAAAGAAAGGGCGCCTTATGCGATGGAGCCTACTCCTTCAGGAATATCAGTTTAAAATCTGGTATATTAAAGGGTCTGATAATTGTGTAGCAGATATTATTAGCCGTAATCCCTTGGTCACTAACCCAAGCTAAACGGCCCATTAGGAAACAGCCCTATTGCTTATTGTATATGTAATTTTTTTTTGCACATTTAATTTGTCGGCTAAGAAAAAAAAAGAAAAAAGAAAGAACCTGTCCATGTAATATATACACTGACTGTATATTTTATCCTGTACTCTTCTGACGCCAAACGTTCCCTTGTGTATATTTATTTTCCTTTATTTTGGTATATTTCCATTTAATTGTATGCGTCATTGTTAATTACCTTTTTTTTTGTATCTACGATATTTCCAGTGCCCCTTTGTAAATTACTTGTTTTTTTTCTCTCTGATGTATACCTAAACTCAGATCAGTCAGTTTTTAGTTGTGTACAGCTGTTCAATACAGGTCAGGATGACCTTTTAAATTGTCCCCCCTCTTGACCGTCCGCGTGGGATAACGCCATTCTTTTTTATGCCTCTTTTCTTCCCCTTCGTCTGAAAAAAGCGCCATTTTTCGGAAGGGAGGTGATGTGGAAGAATAGTCTAATATGATTTGGGGGTCCACCTTGGACAGTTAGAAGAGCTACGTGGCCTTAACCCTGGAACAAAAGCGTGAGAAGCAAGGAAGGAATCGGGTGAACATGGCTTTATCAAATCAGCTGTGTTTATCTTACGAGGCCTATTCCCCCCCCCCCCCTGGGCGATTTAAGCTCACCTCCAAAACTAGGGAGGGAAGAGAAACCCCGAATGGATATTCGACCAGCTCCTTATCTCGGATCACCCCCACCACCCCCACCCGAGGCAATTTCGCCGCCCGCCGATCACTATTTAACCGAAGATTTTCACCTGGGTAGTTAGTACAACACGCCCGCGCACAAAGACATTAGGTTCTCGATTCGGATCCTCTGTAGATCATTCGGGTACCGACGTCCAGAATCTCTCCACCTTGGACATCGCCCCAGTCAAATGGCAGCTCCTTATAACGACCGTGCTTCCGTGAATTCGGGTCAGTACTCCCTCATCGAGAACCCTGAGATAAACCCAGTTCCTCCTTCATCGAGAACTGTGAAGTAAAACCTATTCTCTTGAGGGCATCCTTGCCTCCCTTAGTCACCTTCTCTTCGACGCTTACCCCGTGCAAGACGTCGACGCTGCAGACCTCGAGATAATCTTTTATCCCCCGAATAAATTGTATTATTTACATTGCGGCTTAGTGTAGCCCCTTTTTAAGACTGATCCGAGTGAGGTAATTAACTTCTTTCATCCCTTGGAGTTGCCCTTTTGCTGACACCGAATGTGTCCGTCATTTATTTGATCACATATCTCAATTAACCCTCTTTTGTATTTATATTTAATATTTTTGTTGTCGTTATTAAACTTTATTTTTGTCAGATCCTTTAAATAACCCTGAACGACTATCAGCGATAACTAACCTTTAAGCCATCTGCACTCACTTATTTTTAATAATTATTACCCACACACTCGGGGGACAAATTTCTTCCCCACTCTCATTATCCACCTCCCAACTCGTCGGACCAGGCCATTAGCGTGTAATTGTCCCATATGTATATATAATTGTCCCCCATATATATATATATAAATATATATATATATATATATATATATATATATATATATATATATATATATATATATATATATATATATATATATATATATATATATATATAATTGCTTTTCCTCGACAAAGGTTAACCCATCACAAAAACAATAAGGCTCTTTTAACCATGAAAACATGTCAAATTCAAATTCTCTCATGCAAGATGCTTTAATAGTTTAATAATGGAACACTTTCGTGACTAAAAACAACTTTAAACAACCTCCCCATTCTTATATTTATCTAAATTACCCTAGACATTCAAACTAGCACAATTGATAATTTTTACATGCAAATTTTTCAAGACTTTACAACTCTCTGACTAAAGTATTTGCACACGTCCAACCTACAACTATCCCTGAGTCCATTTTTCCTCTTTTAAATAAAAAAAACTTCTAATTTCCTAATGGAAAACCTCGAGAAAATCTCATAAAAATTACAAAAGTGTGCAAAGATATACTAGAGATTCATCAACGACATTTTCCTGACAATTAACGATCAACATGAGCTACTTGAACTCAAAGAAGCAATTAAATCACACTCGATTCTTAAATTCGTGTATGAATTAAGTATAAATGGACGCATAAGGTTCGTTGAACTCGATGTGAAAAAGAAGAACGACTGAAAAGAGACCCCCCTCAGGGTCTACTGTGAAGTAACCATCGTTGGCAAGTGCATGAACGCTACAAGTGAATGGACTCCAAAATACAAGCAGTTACATATAAGTTTCTAAATACTCCGAATCATCAGGAATTGTTCGACATGGTTTACCTTCCACCAAGAACTAACGAAATCTAAACAAATTTTTATTAACGAAAGTTATTCCAACAGATACTTTGACAATTTACAAGAAAAGATTCACGACTATTACTTCAAGGTAAAGGAGGCAAAGCAAGATGAAAGATTTCAAGTTTTATTCTAGAAGAATCAAATATCAGCCGCCTAGAGAACCGATGAACGAGTACTGCGAGATATAATATAAAAAGAATTATCATCTAAAAGAATTTTTTTTATTAAGAACATTATAGAAAACCCTTAAAACAAGCAATTTATTAATGAAAAACATATCACAGCTGAGTAATCAAAGTTGAGGTTTGCCAATGTGGCTTACACATTTTAATGTCCCCATGTGGACTCGTAAAACCTCATCTCAAAATTTTATATATAACAACCTTCAGCCGAAGATTGACAAAGCACTATAGCAATGCCCTCTGGGCATTCCTATAATAAAAACCTCCTGCGAAACAAATATATATATATATATATATATATATATATATATATATATATATATATATATATATATATATATATATATATATATATATATATATACATCACTTATTATGTATAAAATTCATATCATGCAATTCTTTTACTTAACTTTGTCAATTAAATCGTTCAATTATTTTACTTAACTTTTGTAAATTAAATCATGTTTTATGTACAACTTAATAATTAATTAATTCATTTATTTTACTTAACTCGTCAATTCATTTAACGTACTACTGTTTCAAACAACATCTCTTAAAATTTCACACACAAACAAACAAACACACGCTTTTAGCTCGCCCAAATGGAACACTATTCTTTCCCATTCGACTCTCGCCATTCTCCGCATAAAGGTCGGTAATCATTCCTTCTACAATTAGTCATTTACCTCCAAACAAATCATACTTAGTTTAATTCCACATCCTCTCACAATTCTCTGCAAACGACCATACGAGAGTAGGTCCTAATTCTATTTACTTCTCATATTGCAGCCCCATTCGACTCTCGTCATTCTCCGCATAAAGCCCCTAATTCACAGTCCATCATAGTCACCATATTAATACATATTTATTTCACTTACTTCATTTCTCTTCACATCTTGTTACTGTAAATCATATTTGACCATATCTTACATTGTATACCTAATCCTACTTATCTCATTGTGCATTCGTTGATTTTATGAATATATTTATATTTGTTTTATTTTTTTCTTAATACCGAGTTCAGAATTTCAAATGTATTTCGCTTTCGTCTTAGGCCTAAAAACTAGCAGATGACTAATTTTCATTAAACAATTTTATGCTAATGGTTTTCGAAACGCTATTTAGGCTTATTTATTAACCGAAAATAAATCCCATTAATAACCATATACTATAGCACCTTGAAGAAGGTGTCATTAAACTTCACTATAATAGAGAACACAGCTATCAAATGAGAGAAAAATTCTTGTTAAAATAACTCCTATCCTCAGTTAAGAACTCGGATACCCTTCGCCTGAATATCCTGCAAACACCTTATGAAGGAGATAAAACCTAAGCTTAACACAAAAGCCACAAGCTCAGATCGAATTCTCCACTTCTTCCATTGAAAGTCTGAGCATAACTAACATAATTTGGCATAGCTGATTCTTCGAAAGCTCATACCTTTGTTCTAAGTGAGAATTATTTGTAAAAGCAAAGGTTTTGCTTAATTCACAATTTACCATTAACAAGAGACTTGAGCTAAAGCCGCCATAAACAGGTCACTGGCGGTCATACTCAGAATTTAAGCCCTCATTTTAAAAGAGATTATTACTACTTACCTAAGAGATAAAAAGGAACACATGGGAGCTAAAAATCCCTCATTTTGCCTGCTCAGGGACCTTTAGGTGAACATGTCTGAGTAACTGCCACGCATAAGCCCCGTTGTATCTATGCCGGTCAACTTTGGCAGTGGCATAATTGAAGGAAGCAGGTTTGAGCATTAGCCCACAGTGGATCCCAAAGTTAGAGGTTTTCCCAGAATAAGAAGAAGTGCACCCATTGAAAGAGGAATCAGACCACCACATCTGAGAGTCTAGCCAAGACCGAAGTGGGATATACAATCTTTTTTGTGCATATTTGACGCATAGATGAGAGTGTGGGGATAAACGCTATCCCCAAGACACGGGGTGCAATGCACTCGGTATGAAGTTTACTTCGAATGGATACAGGCAGCACGTCACTGATAGAATCTCAAGTGCATCAGTTTAAGTCAGAAATTTATATATCTTCATAAACCTCAGAAAACAAACAAAAATAAATTGTACATCTCTCTAGTGAAAGCCCCGTTGTTGTAACCCACATCCACACTCCGTGGTGCTTCCAAACCCCCATAAAATATATTATAAAGAGGGCAGAATAAGTGTACGTAATTAATTACAGGTATACACATATGGGAGAGGAAGAAACAAGAAGATTAACCCAAGCCTGTGAACCCATGAACAAGGTGATAAAAGAAATAGTAAAGAAAATAAGAGATAAAATGTTGGAAGAATTGGTTGAAGAGCTTATAGTATTTCTCAATAACAACTGATCAGTAAGAAGCTCTGCAAGATTCCCAAGCTACTTAAACCTACTTAAAAGTGGAGAAGATAAGTCAATCTTTGCGTGAAAAGGTCCAATGTACCATCATCAGTATCAACAAGATGTCAACAACAGATCAAGACTATCTACCTAAACAAAAACACCGATTGAGACCTCATACCTGATACTGACAACAAGGCAATGGGATTGTGCACCAAAATACCCGAAAACGTCAAACAAATCACCTCGGACCGGCCTAAGCTAAACCATAAAAGTACCCGCAGGAAAACTAAGCAATAAATAAATAGCAAAATTAAAAAAAAAACCCGAAACAAAAATAGATAATAGAGAAAACAACGCCTTCAACGCCACCAACCTAATCAATCAATACACGTCTTTGAAATTGTTCTTTATTCTTTTTCCACTGTAACCTTTCAAACCACTGATAACATATTTGACAATACATCACCTTGAGGTGGAGCGAATGTGAGTGTGTGTGAAGGACCATTCTCCCACCTCTTTCCCAATACCCTCTCTCTCCCTCTGTAAGAATGTGTGTATGAACGGGAATGTTTTTCGGGGGGTTTATTTTATATAATTGATTTTCATGTTTTTGTATAAAAGGTTTTTTTTTTCTCTACCTCAGCAAATTGTTGATTCTTATTTTGCGAAAGGCCACTCTATAATTTTGGCGGAGATTGTAGGAACCGAAGTAACAATTGAAGTTATTGTACGTCCCATTTGAAGGGAGAGCTTCTATATAGCCTCAATACTGCAACAAGATCGCTTTATATTACGAAGAGCGGTCAATAAGTTTTGCAATTCGGATATAAGAAAACGAGATATGAGGAAAAGTGTTTTACTATTTTTTCAATATAACTACTCTCGACTTCAATGCACTTGCGCCACTTGTCCCTGAGGCTTCGAATTCCCAAACAGGCGTCCACGCAATGCAGCCTTGAGCTAGCGGAATAAAAAGTAGTCGCTAGGGGCCAGATCTGGACTTTAGGGAAGGATGGTTGAGCTCCTCGAATCCGCAATCGCTCAGTGCAGCTCGTGCAACTCTGGCCTTGTGGACGTTAACGACGTTGAAGTCGATCATGGGGCGTGAGGTTTCTAGGGACCCAACGGGCAGAGACCTTGGTCATAGCCAACTTGTCGTGGTTCATGTTGATAACACTTCCATGTGATATTCCAAGTTCTCGCTCGATTTCTTCGACCTTCACCCGTCGATTTTGGAGGATCATCCTCTCCACACGGGCCACATTGTCCTCGTTGGCCACGTCTGACGGGCATCATGGACGGGGGTCATCTTCAAGGGACTCACGACCATGGCGGAACTCCCTATTCCAGCGAGCAATGGTTGCATAGAAAGGGGCGCTGTCGGTGTACAATGCAACCATGCGTTCATGGATCTCTTTTGCATTTTTGCCTTCCTTGGTATAAAAATTTGATCACTCCGCAGTGCTCAACCTTCTCCATTATTGAAAAATCTGTGACTGACGATCTGCGATCAGCTACTGCTTCTTAAATAGACGAGGCAGGAGGTGTGGCTGCAGTTCCTGACTTGTCCTAACTTGTCCTAACACCCCCACAAACAGCCATCCTCCTTCCTCTGTTTTGCCCTACCGATTCGC
Organism: Ceratothoa steindachneri; assembly: GCA_963969495.1. Lineage (NCBI taxonomy): Eukaryota > Metazoa > Arthropoda > Malacostraca > Isopoda > Cymothoidae > Ceratothoa > Ceratothoa steindachneri. Next base: position 214,304,979 of record OZ018319.1, read on the forward strand.
AAAACATATTGGCCGCCCCTCGTATATCGAGTTCGGAGGCGCCAGCCTTTTTTTAAAATAATCAAATTGTTAACTTTTCCCCAGGGGTAAAACGTGAAGCCTTTTCTTTATTGTATTGTTTTGGATCAAGTGTGGTTGTTAGGCCTCCTTGATACGATTTTGTATTATTTTGTTGTACATTCATCTCACCTAATGCATTTGTTGTTTTTTCATTTATCTCTTGTTTGTTTGGTAATAGGAATGAGTTATTTAAGATTGTAGATATTTCGCCAATAAGTAGGATTGTTTTTACGAGATCTAAAATTTATTTACCCATATCTATTATAAATATTTACCCTCTATTTTTTTTGTAAATAAAGGACTATACATACAATCCGTTTCATTTCTCCCTCGATTTCTCACGTCCGAATTAGTGTAGGAAGCGGGTTGGATTGATTGTGGTTAGAGGATAGATTTTCGGCCCACTACATTTGGCGCCCGAATAGGCACGTGAGATCTCGAAACCGGAAGCATTGTTAGGATTGAATTGTAGTCCACTTCCAATTAGAATGACAAGTAGTTTGGTTGTTTTTCCTCTTTTTCTATCATTTTTTACTAATCTGGAAAAATGGCTTCTGTGGAGCAGGGTCTCCATAATTAGGTTGTGAGACTGAGGTTGGAGTTGAGGCAAAAAGAGGAGGAATGTTTGATGTTGAGGAGCGTGAGTGATGGATTGAAGAGTGATATGATGAATATGGATGAGAAGCCAGACAGGATGAGGGAATAAATGGACGAGACAGAAGCAGGTCAGCCAAAGAATGAAAGGCCTATATGACATGATGAATAGGTCAGGACAGGCCCCAGGACACTCGACCCTGACCCCTGCTCCGACTGAAGAGGACAAGACGAATGGGATGAGTGGAAGTGTGTGCGAGTCTAGAGAGGATAGGAAGTGTATTTTGATGAGACAAGTACCAAAGGTGGATAAGTTTAGGTTGCATGGTAGGAAGAGTGTGAAAGAATTCTTCGGAGAATTTGAGCAGTATTGCAAGCTCAAGTACCCGGAGAATAAGGGATACTGGATGAATATTTGGATGGAAAAGTATTAGTTTTTCCGCGTGATCACGAGTGTGGGGGACCGAAGTATGAGTTGGTGAAGGAGAGACTGATTGGGCAGGTGAAACGAATGAAAGAGAGAGTGAAGTATAAAAGGGTGAATTAATTTGAGAAGGCTCGAATGGGAAAGAGTGGAAGTGTGAACATGTACGCAAATAGGCTCGAGAGTATGACAAGAAAGAGGTATGGTGATGATGATGTGAATGAATGTAAGCAATTGATGAGAAAGTTCCTTGATACGGTCCCACGAAAGATAAGTAAATGAATGACTGGAGAAAGAAAGGAGAGAATGAGGCTGATGTGTGAACGGCTGGTGTGGGAGGATTTGTTGGAACTGTTGGAAGACGGGCGATTTGATTAGGAAAGTGATTTAGGTGAGGATGAATGGTACAGTGTGAATGTTGGGGGTAAAAATCCCAGGAGCTTTCCTCCACTTCAGCAGTTTGCCAGTTATCGGGATGCCCTGAGGGCTGCGTCAGCTGGGGTGATGTTGAGCCTCCTGGGCCGGCAGGCTGGATGGGCGAATGGAGGATGGACAAATGGAAGGAGACAGATGACTGGTAAGCGCGTGAATGGGAATATGAGGGAGCAGCCGAGGTATGGCCCAGCAAATGAGAGACCGAATGATGTGAGAAAGATTTAGAAATGTCGTAGGTGTGGAAGGAAGGGCATATGTTGGCGGAACGTAGGTGGACGTCTGGTGCGTGTTTTGGGTGTGAGTAAGAAGGGGCATATGATAAAGGATTACCAGGAAAGTGTGAAAGAGTGCTTCGAATGTAAAGAAAGAGTCCATTTGAAGAAAGATTGTCTGAAGTTTTGAATGGTGGAGCAAATGCTGGGGGAAGTATGAATTATGCTTGTCGTAATTGCTAAAGGCTGCTCATTATGCAAGGATATGTCGTAACAAGAGGAATGTATTTAGTTATTTTGCGATGGAAGGACATTCGAGTCAAAAGTGTTGGATTAGACTGAGAGCGCGTGGTGTGAATGGAAAGTCTGAACCGGAAAACTGAATTGTAAGAGGGTACCTGGTGAAGTATCCTCTGGGTGCATGAGTGTGAGTAATGTGTTAGTAAGTCTGTCTAGTGTGAGAGTGCTGTCTGGTAGGAAGTATGAGTGTCTGGGTGTGAAGATTGAATTGAACGGAATTGAGTGTTTGGCTTTGATAGATTCTGGGTGCAAGATGAGCTTGAGCTTGGTATATAAGGACGTGTATGGCAAGCTGAGTGATAAAGCCCTCTTGTCTGAGTGTAAAGGTAGTTTGTTAGGGATTGGTAGTATGAGAGTACTTTTGGTTGGAATGATAAGGTCAGCTGTTAGAATGCATGGTATGTTGATGAATGAGTGTGAATTATCTGTGATTGATAAGGTGAGTAGTGAGTATGGTGTGATTTTGGGAGTATGATTTTATGAAAGTGAACTGTATGGTTGTGCATCCTGCGAGCGATCAGATTGAGAGAAAGATTGGTAAAAATAAGCTGTATAATTTGTATGTAGGAAAAGATACTAGTGTTTTGAGGAGTGTGTTTACTGGTATTGAGGTGACTGTTATGGAGAGTGTAAGGCTTGTGAAGGGTGAAAGGGTGTCTGTTAGAGTGAGTTGGAGTAAGGATGTGAGTTTGAATGTGGGTGAGAACACTGTGATATTGGATGGAAAGGATGCGTGTTATAAGGTCAGGCGTGTTTCTCGTGTGTTTGATGGATTGATGAGAATGAATGATCTTTTTGTATGTGTGCATTTTTTTTTTAAAGAGCTCATCTAGGGACTGCCTACTTGGGCATTAGTCGCCGTATTAAAAACTGCCTAGTACTAGGCTACTTTAAAATCTAATGCAATAACACACACAAAAAACAACAACCCAAACAACAACAGAAATTTAAAAAAGGGAAAAAGAAACGAGTAGTAAGCAAGCTCCTGCGTCGGGAAGAGGTCCCCCCGCCGCAGGAGCGTGCAACCTATAAGGAAAAAAAACAACAAAACAAAACAAAAAAACCTGGTTAAATAATAGGGAGAAGGCTGGCCTCCCCCCCCAAAAGTCAACAAGTCCACCAATCAATGTGCACGTACTCGTCCCGAGTACAAGGGACAGGCGGTAGCGACCCCGCCCATCCCGGTACCGGGACAGGTAACGTGCGCGAAGATCACCCAGACTGGGACATTCGACAAGAATGTGCGGAACAGTCTCGGGGACGACGCAGTCGTCGCAATCGGGCGCAGGCGAGCGCTCCATCAAATAGCGATGCGTCACACGAGTGTGTCCGATTCGGAGACGACAGAAAGCGACCTGAAGCCGTCGCGGCATTGGGGGATAGGTCCATAGGAACAGTCGCGGCGCAATGGCACACAACTTTAAGTTCCCTTGTATGTGTGCAGGTGGACCCCAGAGTGAAAGGGCAGGTGAGCAAGATCCAAGTCGGAGATGTAATGGGTCACCTCTCCACTGTCAATGAGGTGTGTATGTATGATAGCACGGATGTCAGGGTAAATTTTGCGAATGAAAAGATGTGTGAATGGACGTATAATGAAGTGGAAAGGATGGTGGAATTGGATGAATGTTTGACTGAGTATGAAAGGGAGGATGTGTATCGAATGTTGTCGAAAGAAAGGGGGTCCTCAGTAAGGGCGATCTGGATTTCATGGTTGTGAAGCTTCCGGAATTCAAGATTGTCCTGGAGAAGGACACCCCAATCTATCAACGACCGAGATATTATCGGCGTCCGGTTCCTGATGAGATTGAAGAGCAGTGTGTGGAGTTGGAACGATTAGAGGTGATTGAAGAAAGTGAGAGTGCATGGAATAGTCCGATTGTGCCTTTACGTAAGCCAGATGGAAGATTGCGTATGTGTGTGGATTATCGGAAGGTGAACGAAAGGACTGTGAAAAGAAGGTTTCCGATGTGTGTGGTATCTGAGTGTGTGAATAGTATGCATGGGATGAAGGGGTTTTCAAAGCTGAGGAGAGCCGGCGGTGACTGCCTTTTCCTCGACAAAAAAGCATTATCAGTTTCGGAACCTCAGCTTTTGGTTGGCTAATGTTCCCGGAGCCTTCCGGCGGGCAATGAATGTTGTGTTGAGTAAGTTTGCGAGTAAGAATGCGATTGTGTTTATAGATGATATTTTGATTATGACTGAGAGTTTTGAGGAGCATATGAGATTGGTGAATGATGTGTTGAGAACGTTGGAGAGTGTTGGTGTGAAGGTGAAAGTAGCGAAGTGTGAATGGTTTGCGAAAGAAGTGAATTCCTTGGGTATATGGTGAGTGAGAATGGGTTAAGAAAGTCACCGAAGTATGTCAAGAAGGTGCGAATGTTTCCGAAATTGGTGACTGTGAAGCAGCTGAAGTCGTTTCTGGGTTTGATTGAGTTTCAGCGAAAGTTTATACGTGATTGTTCGGGTGTGAGTGACCATCTGACTAAGTGGATGGGCAAGAAAGGTAGTCCAATTGTTAGGTGGAATGATAAGATGAATGAAGCGTATGAGAGACTGAAAGAGGCAGCGGCTGAAGATGTTGAATTGGCATATCCGAACTATAGTTTGAATGCTAAGATGTTTGAATTGTATACGGATGCGATTGGGTACTGTATGGGAGGTTTTCTGATGCAAGAGCAGCGTTTCAATGGAGAGAATGTTAGACGAATAATTGGGTATGTATCCAAGGCTATGAATGTGGAAGATCGAAAGTATTCGACTGTGGAACGAGAGTAGGCTGCGATATTGTTTAAAAGTGCTGCGTCCGTTTTTGTATGGTGGGAGGTTCATGATTAAAACAAATCACCATCCTCTTGTGTATTTACAACGTATGAAATGGGTTGATAGTAGGATTACGACGACTTTGGAAGATTTGAGTGATTTTGACTATGTGATTGAGTATGTGCCTGGTTAACGGAATGGAGTGGCTGATTTGATGTCAAGGTATCCTGGTACGATGATGAAAATGTGTGAATTTGCCGAAAGGGATTATGAATGGAAAGGATAGTAAAGGTGATAGTGATTCCTTGTTTGAGAGCGTATGGAATGGTTTGCAAGATTTGAAAAGTGATGGAGTAGATGTGAGTGTCCGATAGTGTGGATGACTTAAGGAATGAGGTAATGAGTGAAGTATGTAGGAAGCCTGACAGTATTGGTATGGCGATGGTGCGGAACTTTATGAAAAAATTGAGAGTAATGTGTATGCAAGGGGTCCCGCCGTTTCAGGAAGTGTTGATTGTACTGAGTCCTTTGTATGGAGTAATTGTTAATGTACACTTTGGTGGTGAGAGGCCGATTGTACACAGAAATGAGAATGTGAAGGGTTTGAATGCTAATGTGGTGTATCTGCAGTGTTTGAGCGGTGTGCACTACAATTGGGTGATTGAAAAGTGTTCGTCTCGGAGGGAAGAGAATGATTGTCTGGATGAAGCTGAGTGTGTGGTGAGTGATGGTGTAGGAGTTGATGACGGTGTGGATGTCAGTGCTGATTTTGATGTGGTTGTTCCTTCTGTGTATTGCAAACATAGTGGACCTGATATGATGGAAGCGAGAGTGAAAGTTAGTGAAAGGTTCTTCTGTGGTTTGATTGATACTGGTGCGCAAGTGTCGTTAGTGAATGAGAGAATTCTGAGTAAGTATGATGAGTTTAGATGTTGCGAGCGTAAGCCTGTGAAGTTACGAATAAGTTGATCGGGGAATGAAATGACAGTGGCATGGGAACAGGTTAGTCTGAAAGTGAGTTTGGGCAGTGGTGTGAATGTGAAGCATGACTTTGTGATTATGAAAGATGAGCAAATGCCGTGTTGTTTCTTGCTTGGTGTGGACTTTAGGAGATTGAATGATTTGTATTTCGATGCTGATAAGGATTGTGTTATGAAAGGTGAATGTGAGGTGATGAGATTGAATGAGTGTGCGAAGAATGTTGTCAAGTTCTGCGGTATGATCGAATTGGTCATGGATGATGAGAATGAGATTTTAAGTGATGATAATATTCTAGAGATGCAAGAGATGTGTCCTTTTGTCAGTAAGTTGAAGAGGTGTGTAATGATGCGTGTTGATTTTAATGAATGGACTGAGTCTTTGAGTGATTTTAAAAGGTATGCTAAGGATTTTGTTGTTTGTATGGATGTTGTATATTTTGTGAGGTATATGAGGGATGGGGATGATATGGATGTACCTGTGATGTCCTTGGTTGGTATGATTGGTCTGGTGAAAGTTGTGCATGATAACTATGGGCATATGGCTAAGTATAAGTTGTAAGAGTGTATGAAGGAGCGTGTGTTTCATCCGTTTCTGAGGACTGTTGTGAATGATGTTGCGACTACGTGTGAAAAGTGTCAGAAGCGAAAGTTGCAAGGTGTGCAAGTGAAGCCGCTAATGTTGAAAGTTGATGCGAAAGAACCGTTTGAATTAGTAGTAATTGATTGTGTGTCTTTACCGCGTACGAGTGCTGGGAATATTGGTAGGTTGTGATGGTTGACCATAAAAGTAAGTTTGTGTATGCGGCACCTGTGACGAATTCACTCGTATTCGTCTCAAGTTTTCGGATACGTTTGGCCTGTCAAATAATTTAATCCTCTGGGTCCCGACAGATTATGCTCTTTACTTGCTGATTTCGTCACCAAGTTGCATAATTATAGGCTTCAAAACTTAACTGTCCTTAGACTTTAACTTTACCCCTTTAACTTATTATCTTAAAGCTCAACCTCCCTCAGACTATGGATTGAATGGAAGTACCTATTGTTTCTGCAGTCCAATTAAGGGAAAGTTGAGTCCCTCTATTTTCACCTTACATTTTCCCTAATCTCTTAACGGGTAAAGGCGCTCCCCTCCCATCTAAGAAGATGGAATCAGGTTGTAAGAAAGTCCTGCTAAGGGTGGCTCAAGAGGCTTTGAAGCCTGTAAGGGGTAGTGCCATAACCACTCTATACGAAGAACTCAAAATAGCTTTGATCAAGCTTATCGGCGCCTCCGATGCAATGGCTGTTTTTCAATCTGCCGTGAGAAGATGGAAGTCGAGAAACTAGTATATTCGGACAGACTGAGTATTACGAAGAAAATAGAACTGACTAAAAGGATTCCCTCAACAAATCAAAGCAAACCGTTCAGTTTTATGTCGAAAGATAGACCCACTGGGTAGGAGAACACTCAAAGGAGGAGTTGGTGATCGAGATTGATGACATTAAGGCCGAATAAAAATCACGAAATTAATTAAATTTCCTGGATATACCCGTCTTCAAAATCATATACAGTAAAACAGAAATGGAAAGGAAATCAAAGAAAATGGAATTTTGATATTTAATATGAGGATTTCTTCAGCTAACATTTTACAGAAAAAAATATGCGCACATTCAAATGTGTTTCACCTGTCATCAGAAGGAAGCTCAAACGAATAGAAGCTACCCTAAAATAGACGTTAAGTGTTTAGAATGGGGTAAAACCGGCCACATTTGGAGAATATATGAACCCGATACAAAGAAGTGCCTAAATTGCGGAAAATCCTTAAGAATTATGGCAATGTCCTGCCTGAAAGGTGAGGACATATTATAAAAGAAGGAACTCAACACCAAAGTGCCAAAGAAAAAAGAAGAAGAAAGGAAATATACGCGGCTATTGCTAAAGAAATCAAGGAACCTCTCGGCCACATCATCATCCGAGAAGGCACCTGCCTTGAGTTCTTGACATTCACACTGTATGCACAAGTCAACAACATTGGCCAGCTTGTTGTTTTTATTCTTCTCCACGTTGAACCTGATGTTGAAGAACAACAGGATAAAAAAAGGGGGGGCTCCCCGAAAATCCAAATTATTCGAAGATTCTGGGAATCAACGTCGAAAAACAGCTCTAAAGTAGAACTAAAAAAACAAAAACAACGAACACGAGACTAAACAGAAAAACAAAAAGAAACAGACGACTCAGCAAAGTCAAATGCTGAAGAAAAAAATAGGAGACAAGAAGTTAAGAAGTAAATAAGGAATCTGCTTCCAAATTTGTGAGAAAGAAACTGGGATCAGAACTAAGAATGGAGAGAGAAGAAGACCTGTCGGATCTGGATACCCTGGACACCAGTGTCCCCCAAACAAATAAAGGCCGTTGCTTTATAGTGCGAGATTGTAATTTAATCGTCTAAATTAGCGTATAACGCCCTCTACCCAGACGCCGCTGTTTAAAAGACACTCCAAGATAGACCGGAAAGGTAAGCATAAATTTGACTTTAAACATGAAAAGGACCAAGGCTTGCCAATATTGCGCTGGGATATCTGCCTACTCCTCCTTACGTATATCTTTCAATTGATAAATGGACAAATTCGGTTAACCTCGGTGCCAATTTACTCTCAAACGGTATTTCCTTTCGACTCTCTCTCCCACTCCCTACTATAGATTCTACTCAATCACTTCCCACTTCTCTTTTTCCACCATATACATCATTCCTCGCGACTTGGGATCGTCGTCATACACCTGGTAGCCCAATTCGGAATCTGCGGCAAACAATCCCAAGAATTTCGGCTGAAGATACCTTCGGAAACCAAAAAATTAAAAGAGTGAAAATAAGTATTTGCACACTAGATAGAGAGTGCCTAATATCTATTTGCGTCAACATTTTTTGCTATAACTGCTGTCAAACATTTCTTATAAGGCTTGACCAAGGCTTGACAATATTACGTTGGCATATCTGCCTACTCCTCCTCACGTATATCTTTCGATTGGGCGAGGTCTACAGGTTTCTTCTTGTAGACGTCCTTCAATATTCGACACAAAACCTAGATTTGATTCAAGTCAGAGGATCATTGTCTTGCTAGAGCATCCACTCATCATGCACTCCCAACACTTGCACAGTTTATGTTAACATATTGGCAACTATTTGCTTGCGTTTGCCTTCAATGCATACGCTATATGAAGAGCCATAGTCTCGTTAAGAAAGAACAGACCCACACGATAATGTTGCTCTCTCCATGTTTAACGTTGGGTATGGTGTTCTTCCGCTCATAAGTGACTATATCACACCGACAAAATGGCGAGCTCCATTTCGACTCAAAAATTCAAATTTGGTCTCATCAGACCAAAGTACATATATTCAACCAAATTTGTTCATCATTTTCAATGTGTTCCTGTCATTCATTAATTCTGAATGTGTTCCTTTTTTCTTACTTTTTCCAAGTGTATTTACTAGTATTCTCGACTAATTAGGCCAAAGAAGTCGTTTGATACTGCTTGGTCCTCCTATTCTTTTGTCCGTTGTGCGGTATGACAGGAACCTCCATCGTCCATGAATAAACAACGTTTCTTTTCAAACTGACTATTTGGAACCACTGGTAAAATCCATCTTTAAGAATGGAAATGTATATTTCCGAGTTGCAAATGCCAACACATTAAACCAAATCTGACCTTCTATCATTCCAAGTTACTCCCCGCACAATAACTGAAAATTCATGTTTCACCCTTGGTTGTAACGTGCTTAGGCCAAACTCCTGAATGAGTAAACTACAAACCCACGCACATCCACTGTCAGAAAAATGACCAAACCTTGATTCGTCAGAAGAAAAAAAAATGTTGTGGCAAAATCCCAAAAGGCTTCCCTCACATTTCTTAGGCCTACTCATTCCACTTCTTAATAGTGGACATAGTTAAAAGAGGCTTCATCCAGCCTACACATCCATATTACCCAAGAGAGAGAAGGTAATAAAATGCTGTTCTTGGGTTGATTTTGAATTTTTCTGCCACTTGGGAATCTTTTCACCCAGGAGGATTGTTTTTGAAGGATCTTCGAACAGTATAAAGACGTATTTCTGTAGGGCCTGGGTGACCAGGTCATGGCTCTTGTTGCGTTCTTCACTTTCCTTTGAATTGGGCTATAATTCTGTTGACGGAAAAGAGGTATTGCAAGATTCCTAGCTATTTGTCTTTGGAATAATATACCTTCAAAATGAAAAAAAAAATTGAAATTAGTTCCATTGTAATATTGATTTTTAGACATTTTTATAAATTCAAATATTGAAATATGAAAAGATGGAAATATTTAATAGTCATAATAATGACAAAAAATCGGAATATAAACATTTTATTATATATTATAATACTGTGGTTGTCTATTTAATTCTTGTATACCCCTCTCTCTAATATATATATATATATATATATATATATATATATATATATATATATATATATATATGAAAAGAAACTCACAACTTGCACGTGAGTCAAAATTATGATAAATAACACCTACAAGGAAAATGGAAAAACAATTCCGAGCGCGTTCGTCTTTATTGTTAAAGACCTCTTCATGGAATAACGTAGGTCAGGACAGACAATGTCTTAAATAGTAAGGAGTAGGGGGTTCAAACGGCCTACTACATCAAAACCCTAACTAAGGGGTACAAATTCTTTAAACACTTTAATTTGTGATTTAATATAATTAGATATGATAGGATCTAGGCTAAACAATCCAGGGCTAATATTACAATTTGGGAAAGTATTAATAGCGATACACTTTAAAATATTTCTTGAAATGTAGTTTGTACATTTAATAATAGGTTTAGCACTATTCCAATTAATAGTATGATCCTGACTATAGATATGTAAAAATAATGCAGATTGTCGACAAAAATTACGAACATTAGTTAGGTGCTGTTTAACTCTAACATTCAATTCTTTACCTGTCTGTCCATAATAGCATTTTTGCACAATTATTGCAACCAATAGAATATACAATGCCTGGTTTAGGGGGTGAATTTCTTACTAGAAGGCGATGGATAGTGTCTTCATATTTAAAAATAACATTTATGTTCAAAGGTTTTAGTAAATGAGGTAATTTACTGAAACTTTGGTTAAAAGGTAAAACTAATACATTTTTGGCATGAAATTTAGGGATGTTACGATTAGGTTGATAAAATGAACGCTTAGCAGAATTATAACAATTTTTAAGTACGTAGAAAGGGTAACACAAATTTAAACCTACATTATATATCCTATCAACCTCTTTTTTCAAATATTCGGGTGAAACAATTCTAAGGGCACAGAGAAACATGGAAAAGAAAACACTTTTTTTATACTAATATGGTGATCGGAATAGAAATGGATGTATGAGTCAATGGCTGTAGGTTTTCTATAAATTTCATATTTGAAACCTTGGTCTGTTCGGTGGATCTTTATATCTAAGAAAGGGAAGGTGTTATCTTTTTCATTTCCTAAAGTAAATTTAATTGAGGGGACTAACGTGTTGATTTTTTCAAGAAAAGTATTGATATTAAGATCATTAGGCCACAAACAAAGAATGTCATCAGCATAACGCATCCATAAAATATGGATGCGCTATGTTGATGACATTCTTGGTTTGTTAGTGGTCTTGCTCAGAGTATGGAGGGGTATGGTGGGGTACAGGAGGATCGGCCTTACTAATAACATGTAAGTTTCCTCTTGTTGCATGGAGATAGCCATTTGAAGTGGTACGGAGATCGTAGCGTTCTTTTGGCAGCGGCGATCTTGTGTTTGTAGTGGTCGTTGTATCCGTCCGAAATTAATATCTAGCAAAGTACCCGGCCTTCTCTGGAGTATTCGTGAGTTCATCTCGCACCATCATGTCTGCTGTCTTCCGACGTCCCATAGGTAACATCTTAAATTTATGAACATTGATCTCAATTTTGTTCTTTTTTTTCGAAGTTATTGATGTTTTCGATTTCCCTGTTTGTTCTGTTTGAAACGTCAACAGAGTTATTGTAGATGCTGGTGATGACCTGTATGATGTCATCCGCCAGCTGGACGTACTGAATAAAGTCTTTGTCGGGGTAAGGCAGGTCCCTGGTATATACCGCATATAATGTGGGCTGAGACAACCCCCCTATGGGGCCCCAGCCTCCAGGTTGAATGGTTCCTCTTTAGCGTTGTTCACTCTTACGACTGCCTCTCGATCTTCAAGGTAGTTGTTAAGTTTCCCTCCATACCAAGGTAGCTGATCTTATTTTTCAACGCCGGTAACCACACCTTGTTAAAGGCCGAGGCCAAGTCTCGCAAAACATCTACATTGCCATTTCTGGCCTTGCCGATAGCAATCCTTTCGGTGATTAACGCCAATGCCGTTTTGGTACCAAGTTTATTCCGGAAGCCGTGTTGATGATTGTTGTATAGGATGTTAGTTTCTAGGTAGATCCTCAGCCTGTTTTTGAGGAGTTTTATCATACGGGCTCTTTTAAACTGGTCGGGAAAAATAGCCGACATTTAGGCAGGCATTAAATACCTTTAGTAGGGCTTCGTTGGTGTTATGAGTTGTATTTTGAAATGCATTTTTGTGATGCCAGTTATGCCTGGTGCCTTTTTCTTAAAGCTCTTGAGAGCTGCTTTGTATTCTTCATAGGAGCATGGTCTTCCTTCTTCTGCCACAAGACGTGTCCCGTCCACGAAGTGATGTGGTGTGAGGTAAGACCCCAGCTATTGAAGTCTTACAAGAATTTGCTTCTCGTACCTTTCATCAAGGTGTTCGTTTTCCTCGTCGCTTATGCGGAAACGATTTTGCCAATATCTTCTGAATTCACGCTCGATGTGCTGGTCTTCCGTGAATTCCACGCCATTATCTTTGATATTTATACGACTCTTGGGGGAAGTGCCTCGCAATCTTTTTAGTTTACTCCATAATTTTCTAGGGTCCCCTTCTGCATCAATATTAGCTATAAGTTCGTCCAACTGCTCTCTTAATTCCTCAATTATGAGATGCTTGATCTCGTTTCTCAGATCTCGTATTTCCTGATACCGACGGGCCGTGATCCCATATATGTTTATAAAATAGATAGTTGCTTCCAGCTGTTCCATCTTTTCTTGAATGTTAAGGTCCCACCTTGGAGCCAGTAGTATTTTTTGCTCTGTCCAAAGGACAACTAATTGGTCAGCCTGGCGGATTCTACAGACCTTAAGTGGCAGAAAGTTTATCAGAACCAGAGATGTGCTGCTGTGGTGGGAACAGGTAGAAACGCAGGGGAGTTTTGCGAAGCTTCCTAATTCCTTCGTAGGCTCTCTCTCTCTCTCTCTCGGATGGCCTTGCGAAAGAGCAGTCGATTTCAGATGGATCCAGAAGCAGCACTCTTCAATTTCCGTGTAATTTCTTCACCTACTAATTTCAGCGAAGAATTCCAAAGGCGGATGTAATTGAGCTTTGCTTTTTCAAGTGCAAGTCAAGTCTTCCAAAGGAAGCAGTCATGAATTTCGTCTTCATTCTTTGATGCCTTTTATAGGTCGGAGTCACAGTACGGTTCGCTTTTCTTTTAGTAGAAAAAATGTAATACTCGCTCCAAGCTGGTTCGCCATGTGTTCAGGTTCGGACTCATCTCTCTAATGAGAAGAGCCACCAGAATCTTCAGGCGGCGGAGATCCGATTTTTTTTCTGAGGATGTTAGTGTTTTCAACAAGGGTCTTTCTTTTAATTTGTTCATTGTGTTGTTCATTGTAGTGTGCTTTGATTCTTCATTCATGCAAGTGCATTGTTAGGCGTCGGCTGAGGGTGGTGGTGGTCATACCTATGTATATATTTGTTGCTTGGATGAGGCTTGCAGTCCTCATGGGGGCATTCAAATTTGTATACCACATTTGTAGCCTTTAGGTTAGATTTTTTTCACAGAGGTTGTTTTTCATTAGTACATAGGTTGCTGACTTTTTTGTTTTATAATATAATATATTCGTAAAGATAAATTATTGTTTTTTTATTGGATAGTGTTACTATTTATGATGTTTCCTAGTATTCGTTCTTCTGTTTTGTAGCCATTCGTCATTTGGTTCTTGTAGTAGAGTGTATTATTTTTTCTTATTTTTCTTTTTCCTCCTGTACCTCAAACTTTGAGTTGAGAATTTACTTCTGTAATTTGCCAAATTTTCTAATAGAGTAGCCGTTGTTTATTAGGATCCCACGGTTGATCAGGTAATCAATAGCAGAACATCCGCATGGTAAGCTTCGACCTGGACGTCTCCGAGGTCCGCTACGCGTACACGACCAATCACCCGATCCTCAGGGACGATGCTCGGCGTCGTGTCTTCAAAATAAAGAGAAGATGCCACCGGTATGTTTTGCGGCCGGTTAAAAGCTCGCCATGGCCGATTGCAGGGACATCTTAGGCACAAAAGTCCTGCCTCGGGTGAGAAAGATCACGAAAAGGTGGACTATGTCTTTCGGCAGGACGGTACCCCAGCCCACACGGCCCAGACCGCGCAAGATTGGTTGGGGTCGAACATGAACTTCTGGTCGAAGGAATTTTTGCCACCGCATTCGCGCTAGCTCAATTCCCTCGACTACACAGTGCGGGCGCAAATGGAGAGAAAGGCTTGCAAGGTCTTTCGCAGCAACGTCGAAGAGCTGAAGTCCCCCGTCAAAAGGGTGTTGGCCAGCATGAGGAAAGACTTCTCCGCAGCGTGTGTTCAGCCTTCATGTCTCGCCTAGAGCCCGTGCTCGCCGCCGAAGGCTGCCACATTGATTTATTGATTTATATTACAATTTAAATACATATTGATATGTAAAAACTATAAAAAACGTGTCTGCACAAAAACTATGATTGTGTCCTTTGTTGCGAGCGTCGTAATGAGTGTAATAGGACCTTTGCAATACCTAGTGTATATATATATATATATATATATATATATATATATATATATATATATATATATATACACGAGAGATCTTCAAAAAGTCTTGGTGCTCAATGAAATAAATATTTATTAAAAATTAAAATAAGAAAAAGGTCACTAATATTTCTCAACATAGTTTCCATTTAGGTCAATGACTTTTGAAGGCGATGTTCCCACCTGACAAGTCTCTTTCTGAAGAAGAACTGGTTTTTGGACCATGTCTTGACTTCACGTTTTGTCTCTTCGATCGATTGAAATCTTGTTCCTTTTCAATGTTACTTAAACTTAGGAAATAAGAAATAGTCCGAGGGGGCAAGATCAGGGCTATAGGGTTGCCATCGAAATTCTCTCAAAGTTTCTCTTGTTACCCGTGAAGAATATGCTGGAGCATTCCCATGATAAAACATGACTCCTTTGTGCAAGCTGATCGCCCCGCGAGGCTTTCGGCACCCAAAGAGAGAAAGCTCATTGAGACCAAGATGCTCTGTCAAAATTGCATCTGCTGATCCTTGGAAAATATCGACTTCTTTCGCAATAAATTCAACGCTAATCCTGCAATCTTCATCCAGATGTTTTTGAACGGCGGCCACCTTTTCTGCACAGTTTCTATGTGGTGTAGACTTACCATAAACATGCAGCAAAAAATCTACAATAGCAGGGGATTTCCAATCAAGATTTGTTGAAAATTTGATAACAGCTTTGACCTCAAAAGTTTGCTTTCCATGGATAAAAAAAGCTAATTTCTTGTAAGCAGTCACTTCGTACCTGAAATGCTCCAGAGGAATAAATGATGGTTTTGTAGGTATCAGCACAAACCAACAAACCAAAGATATGATCAAACGTGTTTTGAACGGGAAATTTCCGATAATCTTTTAAATTAAAGATTTGCATCCAAACTTTTGGAAGATCTCTCGTGAATATATATATATATATATATATATATATATATATATATATATATATATATTATTGGAGTATTGCGTTCTCCCTTTTTGGAGCACATCTCTTGTTACGCTGGAACAGTGCCAGTGTATACAGATGGCTCCAGGTGTTAAGAGAGGTCGGTTTCCACGCCGTATCCACTTTGTTTAAAGTCAGCGGGGTTCTTCCAGGCATTATTTCTGTCCTCACGGGCGAGCTGATTGCATGCAATACACCGCTTGGTACAAAGATAACACGACGTGGCCGGTTCGGGAACCGGATTGTGATTTATAGCGACTCACAAAGCACCCTGAGTGCTCTCGGGCCATTGGAATCTCCGCATCCCGCATCCCCTGGTTCGCGATATCCGTGACGCCACGGTTTTGCCGAGCCGGACGGATGTCCAGTTTATCTTCTGCTGGATTCCTGGACATATTGGAATTGCGGGGAACAAGTGCGCCGATGAGGGCTTTAAAGAGTCCGCGATTACTGGGCGACCAAACCAGCGTTTCGCTCTTCCTCACACTGATTACATGGCAGGAATAAGGACAGCCCTCCGGGCGGCTTGGCAAAGAAGATGGGAGACGGCTGAGTGAAACTTAAATTATGTACCATTGCACTGCGACAGTTCTCATAGATCTTTCTCCTAATACCGGGTTGCTTTCTTTGAATGTTCCAGTCTGGATGTTTTTCATGCACGTTACCTCTCCTGGTACTGGGATGATCGGGGTCACTGCCGCTCCTCCATTGTAGTCAGGACGGGTTTGTGTACACAGATTTGCGGAGTATATGCCTCTTTGGAGGAGGTCTGCTTCCTCCACTTTATTTCAGTATCTTTGTTGTAGGTCGCATATTCTTGCTCCGGGGAAGGCGGGCCTACCCCCGAGGCCGGAGCGCAATTCCTTGTTGTTGTTTTTTGTTTATCTTGTTTTGTATTTGTTTTTTTTTAGCTTTCTCTTAGCGTTTGTTCCTGTTTTTTATTATTCCTTATTTACTTATTTTTAATCTAGTGTAGTATTTTGCTGTAGCGTGATTACGACAACTTCTGCCCTAGTTGCCATTCACCAGATGTGCTCTTAAAATTTAAAAAAAGATGTGCAGAAGACAGGGGGCTTCTGATGTCCAGGAAAAAAAAAATTACCAATTTCTTCATCAAATTTCACAAGCAACAAGTTAGAAAAATCCTGCAAAACTCGGCCGGGATAGAGAGATCTATCATCGGTTTGCGAAAAGCCATTCTCCATTTGCTAGAAGTATGTGAGGGTGCCTTCTGTTAGGATCCTGTTCAATTAATCTAACAGAAAGGACATGCCTCACCCACCTAGGTGTCGAAGCATGGGATACGGGTCATCGTCCGAACCACGGGCGTTGACCACGTTGAAGCGAGAGCTGAACACAACTACTCAATGTAAACCTCTCGTTGAAGGGTTCTCCGCATCTGGATGTAACGTCCAGTCGGCGGCATTTTGCGACATTACGATGTGCATTGGATGCTGGCGGCACAGCATCTCGACTATAAAATGTGGAGAATATAGTCCCCCAGAGAGGGTGCCTACCATTCAAATCTTCGATCAGAAGAAGGGATTTCAACAATCGTACCTCGACGATTTGGAAATCTCCTGCGTCGAAATTGAATATCGGTGGAATATACGCAGAAATTAAGTATACCTCCTATCCAGGTGTAACTGCACTTCTAGTGCATGAAACGAGATAGTAAAATCGAGGCGAGGCACGGCGACTTCATGCTGAGTGTGAATCACGCATCCTCTTGCCCTCCTCCCATCCGTTGGTGTTGGAGTCGCAAAACCCTAATACTTCGGGAGACTGGTTATGGTGTATTTACCCAGCATAGTCTCATGCAGAAAATTAGCTAACAGGGAACGGGAGAACCAAACCTCCGGAGCTCCTCGCACTTGGCAATTCCATAGAACAAATATCCGTCCAGGCTGAGTTCGGAGAAGATGTGGGAGCATTTTTCGAAAAGAAGACCATCGCGTAAATGGCCGTACGCTTCCCTGAGGCAGAACTCGGGTGGTTTGGCCTTACAAGGCACTATCACTTTCGAGGACATATCGGGGAAAGTTGGGCTCGCTATGCGACTCTTTTCATCCTTCCACCTTGAAGCCTTTGGCGCGCGGGGCGACTTCGGAGATGGGGTCCCTCTTTTGAGAGTCCTGCGTCGCCTAGTCACCTGGTCCAGGTTTGAGAGGATATGTAGAAACGGAAGCTTCTTTGGTGCTGTCCTTTCGAGGGACAGCTTTAAGCGTCCCCAACGGTGGCCTAAACCACCTTCGTTGGGGTGTAGAGTTGCCTTATGTCAATCTAACGACTAAAGTGTAGGTGTACGGCCGCTTCGTCTTACGGGAAACGGTAAGGCGAGGGTGTGGCGGGGAGCCCTGGTCTTAACCGAGGATGGGTGTGAACCCTTTTTGCTACCAGCTCTACTATGAAAGCACTAGGGATGGGTAGAACTCGTAGAATGGTTCCAAATGGCCGCCAAATTGACCTTCTTCATGGGCTTCAAGGGGTGAAGAGCAAAGGGCGCCTTTTTTACTATTGACACATAAGACGTTCGCTGCATGAAAAACTAGGATTTTTTTGCCCGGAAATACGCACCACATTGCTTCCAGGAAGCAGAATGCGACTTACGGAAATTGACACACTTCGTCATATCGATAAGGACTTATAGTGTACTTCCTTGAAGCTACTTGCACAGACTTCAAATAAACCCGATTTTGTACGTACACACGTGATTCTTATGGTTGAAGCTGGGACATTAGTAGCACCTTCGCGGCAGTGGCACGAATTCCTTCACACGGTAACTAGTTATACTAACTGAGACGCACCGACTCACGGAGCATGTCATGATCGAACGCGACGAACAGTGTAGAGGTGGTTCTCTACGCCCCCTCCCTCTGTTTTCTCATTACACACTCGACCTTGACTGGTTCTTGTTCAACCAGCTCTTCGGTGATATTTTCTAAGGAGTAGTTCTATGGCATAAACCACACCTTTCACTAAATTCATGGTAGAGTGCAACGTCATACTTACCAGCGAACCAAAACGGAAACAGACCCTTCCCTCTACAGAGCCCCCTCTGAAGCAGAGGAACCACTTGTCCTCTTAGATTTTTTCGTATTACTCTTTTGCTTCTTTAGAGAGGAGGGGTGAGTGAACCCGATTCACACATCCCCCGAAAGAGGCCTCAAGGCCGGCTTATCAGCCTCGGCCAGATATTTCTCCGAAATGGAGAAGATCTTGGCCGTCAATGGGGCCCTAGAGTGGGGAAGGGGTCCCTCCTCTTCTTGTGAGTCATCGGGGGACTGTGCCGCCTGAGGAGGAGGAGGAGGTATAGCTGCTCAGATTAGCCCTCATGAAAGACCTTGCCATCTGGAACAGAGTCATTTCTGGGATTATTTACACCTTAGGAGGAGCTTCCAACTTGCCATCCTCACCCAAAGGGGGCGTTTCCCGACCGCCGATTCATTGAGCCTAGGACCATCACGGACGTCACTGGGGTCGGCATGCCGAGCTGCATTTGGAAGATAGGGGAGCGGGTATGTCGGCTTCCATGAACGTGACAAACCTTCGGTCTACGAAGTGCGTGGGTAAGACCAGCGGACGATGCCATCTTTTAACTCTCTACATTGTGTGTGGTGGGTCATTTGACTCCAATTGTTAGGATGGGGGCTGAGGCAACGCGTCCTCTGTTTTTCCGTGATCTTGGAGTGCCCTTAGGAAAGCAGAGAGGGGCCAGCCGCAAGTGCTGAGTGGCCCCAACGCCTAGATCCTCTTAAGACCTGGTCTCTAACAACACGCAGGCACTGAAGGGGGTTTTTATTGTGGCTCTAAAGCCTCTATTCTGACACGGCATGAGCTAACTGGTCAGGTCCTTAAGCCTAGATAGAGGGTTAAGAGGGTAGTCGTAGAAAAAAGCGAATGCTGAGAGCGAGCGAGGAGGAAGCGCACCAATAATAACCTCAGGCTCCGTCAAATAGTTCAATTCAACACAATGACGCGGCGTCCCTAATTTTCACTCTTTCCGGGTGAGGACAATTCCTCCTAGTACCAAATGCAGATAAAAAATGTTGAGAAGATTGTCGTAGAGTAAAGAACAACCAAATCGCTGAGATGGAGCGAGGGGCAAGCGCAGCTGGAGCGAGAGGCAAGCGCAGCTGGAGTGAGGAGAAGCGCAGCTGGAGCGAGAGGCAAGCGCAGCTGGAGTGAAGGGAAGCGCAGCTGGAGCGAGAGGCAAGAAATACCAGTGCAAGGCTTCCACAATTTGAACTTAGGTCAGGAGGATGTGCAAGTCGTCTAGGTACCAAGTGTAACAGGATAGCCACGGTACCCACTGCGGGGCCAAGTAAAGACGAGGACAAAAAATCTATCATCTTACGCCAGGGCTTAGAAAATGCAAGAATCAGTCGCATAACGGAGGAGCAGCTGTTACCATACTTGAAATCGGCGCTGAGCACTCTAGATGCGTGCCTCTTCGTTTGTTGTGCCCCAATGCCGATCGAGCAGGTTCACGAGAAATAGAATACAGGGGCAAACAAAACCTCAGGCGAAATGGGCGGCTATGCCCAGCATCCTGGAAAACATTCGAGTAAAGACGCCCAGATTGCGTAACTTTACTTCGAACCTGATGGCGGGTCCCCACTAGTGTTTAGACGAGTAAGTCCCGCAGGGAAAGAACTTTTTTCTCGAACAAGTACACAAGGCAGGTTTTGTCAACTGTGTTTTGAGAGCTACCACATTTGGTGCATGGTGGAGCTTTGTTACACGTAAGTTCATATTAGGCAGAGGCACAATTATCACATGTGCGTGCATGCCGACAGGTACAGTCCACATGCCCAAACAGATCACAGTTTAAAAAGCGTCTCGGTAACTCAAAATAATAGCCTACTAGGATTCGGAAATACCCAACCTTGACCAATTAAGAAAGTTCTTGCCGCTAAAAGGTCAGAATTAACGTAGAGGTATTGACACGATTAGAACCAGATGGCTTAGTCAGCCTAAATTAGTTACACGTTGACCAGGTAACTTGCTTTGAAATCGAAATAGGTCATAATTCTTCAACTCATTTTATCTTATAACGCCTTTAACAATGTGATTCTGAAATGAGACCAAACAAACACTTCTGCAACCGAACACTTATTTCGGATAGCACTGCAGGAAATTCGTGCTCTCTCTCGTGGTTCCCCCACCACCGAGGCCTATAAGGGCCCTGCACTACTGCAACTCCAGACTCGGTTGCGACCAGTATGCTCTCTTTGAACGGATAGGTATCCCGCATAGCCCCTTTTTTAACCGGACAGATCCAAAATCCTGCTGACGGGGTGCCCGAAGTTACTGACGCGCAGTGAATTGGTATCAATGACGGCCTTCCCCTTGGCCACGGCAATCAATCAACCACGCCCTTCTTCACAGAAGAACAAAACAGTTGGTCAACATAGGTTTGTCCAATAAAAGTGGGGGGAAAAAAAGAGATTGAACATGGGATGGGGCAAAAGGAAGACAAGCAGGTAGGCCAAAGCCCCCAAAAGAATACAAAAGTGAAAGTAGGGTGGGGAGAGAGAGTAAAGGATATAAATGAATGATTTAATAAATACTTAATAAATAAGGCAAAAAATCCGATGCAGCTAAAGAAAGAATGGGACATGTTAACCCTCTCAGGCCTGGTGTATACATATGGCAACATGAACTATTCAAAGGATTTTAATCTTTGTGCATTACTATTTTATTGTATATTTTCGCATAACACATGTATCAAATAAGCAGTTTAAGTGATATCTGGCATGATTTCTGCAGCCATCGTCTTGATTTCAGATTGAATAGTAGCGTTTGGAAACATTTCCTAAGTGTCCAAGCTGGCGCCATTACTCATCTCCTTTATTGTTTCGATATAAGGTAATGTATATACTTAGACACATTTAAAATTTGTTATATATATATATATATATATATATATATATATATATATATATATATATATATATATGAGGAATTAAACCACATTCTCCGAAGACAATTTAATTCAGAACAGTTTCGGTGTCAGTTGAAAAAGGGTCTGAGATACACCGAAACTGTTCTGAATTAAATTGTCTTCGGAGAATGTGGTTTAATTCCTCATCTTTTCTTGCGATATTGCATTAATTTTCATCATATATATATATATATATATATATATATATATATATATATTTTTTTTATTATAGCATGTTTTATTAAAAGCGACCGCTAGTTTCGAATTAATAATTCTTTTTTCAAACTTCTCGATTTGTCTTATATTCGCCTTTGCTTTATTGTTTAACTTGTGGATAAGCGTACCAAAGTTCATTGGGGACTGATGCTTGTTATTTTGCCAAAGGTAAAATATACAGAGATGGGAACGATCTTGATTCTCAAGATCAGATCGTGATCTTCAAGATTAAGATCGTGATCTGATCTTGATCTTGAAGAACACTTTTATTAAAGTGATCTTGATCTTGATCTTGATCTTAGAGAGCACTTTAGACTTCAAGATCACTTTTAATTTCAGATTTTTAAATATGAAGTTTTATGTTTGTGTGTTGGTATTTAAAAATTAAAATTAGCTATGAAAAATTGATAATTTTCATAGCTAATTTTAATTTTAAATATTTTGTTCAAATATATAGGCATAAAATATAAATTAATAAATTAATTCATAATAAATTAATTCGAAACATGTTTTATTTCTAGGTTAATTTTTTTAATAATGAGTGCAATCTTAAAATTTCAACAGGCTCCCAAGGGAACCAAATATTCTAGGTTGACACCAGAACAGTATTAAATATATTAAGAGAAAAATCTTGGTAATAAGGATCAGTTTGGCCTATTGAAGGGGAAATATTTTCAAATTGTCGAAAAAAATGGAAACAATATCAAGGTTATTTGCATTCAATGTAGAAAGAAAACTACAATTCTGTCTGCTGGCCTCGACTCAAAGTTAGTACTATTTAGTAACTAAGTAGTAATTAGCAACATTAACATAACTAGAGGATGTGAGGCCTAATGTGAGCTTAGAAATATATAGGCCTATTTAATTTTAACCAATTATATTGGTATGGTACTGGTACCTACCCATTTTATTATGATTAAGCAGGTAAACCAGGCCACCCTGTATAAAATTTAAAAATATTTAATTAGGGCCTAAACCTAAGTTTAATACTAAGAGTGTAAATAAACATGGAAAGATTTCCCTTGAACCTGCTCCTGTAAATTAATTAGGCCCTAAGTATATATTCTTGATTTTTTCCTGAGCTTAATAAGTATAAGCCTACGCCTTAAATAAAATAAGAAATTCTATAAACCTAATTAGGTACTAAACTATCCTGTGCTTATTTAAAACTTTGGAATATTACAGTAGGTTAGGCAAATAGATACACCATAAAAAATTAAAGATGGGACTTAAGTTAGGCAAATTTAATGCGAAGAAGACTGGTCAGTAGTAGAGAGTGTTAGGTTCTTTTGCTCCCAGCATTTAAATGACGCAAACTACCCATGATGAGCGGGTTACTGGTATAGCCTTCAGGCACACCTGGTAGAATCGGACAGGCAGAGGGTGAGGGGCCAAACTAAATGGCACTCATTTTTACCTCTTTATTTTGCATTTCATCATCATGTTCAAGTCTTATAATAATATTTTAATATAATAATTTATTTTCTTGTGCAGAAACTACATTCGAATATTTTGGGTGAATATGAATCGGAGAAGAAATATCGCAAGCGTCCAGCTAAAGAAGAAGATGCCAGCGGCAGCAATGCTGGCTCTGCCAAAATTGCCAAACAGTCAACACTAAGCATGTTCCACATTCCCAAGCAAAAACCAGGACCACCAATATGCAAGGATGTCCTTGAAAAGAAAATTCTCTCGCTTGTGGCTAATGGGCTCCTACCATTGAGTCTAGTTGAACTACATGAATTTAAGGATTTTTTTTCATGTTAGTATAACTCAGATATTTTGCTATTTTTTTCATACCTAATATCTGATTAATAATGATAATAATAATAATAAGTTTATTAAATCGAAATAAAAGGTACATCAGGCGATACAAAACTACATTGTAGCGATTATTTGCTAATCGGGCAAAATATATAATTAATATATTTATTCATATTATTTGTGAGAACATTTGACTTTCGCTAGCTTAGCTAAATATTTAGCAATTTTTTCCATAGCTAATCTTCGATTAAAATAATTATTCATTTTATTTGTATGAACATTGGGCTATCGCTAGCCTAGCTAAATATTTTGATATTTTTCATAGCTAATTTTTATTTTTAAATATTTTTTTCAGACGTCAATCCGGCTGTTCAGGTGTCATCAAGACGCACCTTGGCTAGATCTATCGCAACAACAACCAGTACAATGAAGGAAGCCATACAAGCAAAACTGGCAGTAGTTGAACATGTGTGTGATACATAGGACATATGGTCAACCAATCACTGCAGTTTCATGGGAGTCACTGCACATTGGGTATATGTTATTTAGTATATTATTTTTATAATTGATAAATTGACCATTGGTGATAGATTTATAGTATTAACTTTTCAATTATTTGACATGTGTTCCTTAATCATTAATTTGGTGAGTCTTCATTTATAATATAATATACAAACATTTATTTTATAATCTTACATTTAGAGATCAATGATGACTTGTCGCGAGGATCAGCTGCACTGACATGCCGAAGATTTCGTGGAACAGATAGTTGTGATAAAATTGCTGGAATATTGGACAGGATCAACTCTGAGCATGGTTTATCTTATCGAAAAGTTGTATTTATAGTCACCGACAATGCATCGAACATGGTGAAATGCTTTAAAGCGTTCGGTGTTCTTGTTCAGAATAGTACTGACGACATTGATGGAGATGAAGAGGATGATGAATTGGTTATCATCAGCAACTTTCCTGAACATTCAGGAGAGCATGGAGAGGACTCAGTGAAACTATCATCCTATATTCGATGTGCCTCCCACACATTGAACTTGGTAGCAACAACTGATGCAGATAAAGGATTGAAATCACCTGGCCTATGGGAAAATGTTCAGCGCTGTGGAATGCTGCTGGTAAACCCAAGTCAGCAGATAAAATACAGGAAATAACTGGCACTCAATTTAGGTACCCATGCGTCACCCGATGTAACTCAATGTATGACTCATCAAGCCAGATATATAAACATAAGAATGAAGTGAATGTAGCTCTTGAAGAACTGAATCTACCCATCCTCAAAGACAATGAATTAGAATTTACTTCATAAAATTTGTCAGTTCTAAAACAGTTGCAGCAGCCCTCAACAAATCACAGGCAGAAAAAAAATGCTTCTACGGTTGTCTTCTTCCGACGCTTCTAGTGACTCAAGATGCCCTCGCCAGATTGGAGCCTATCCAACCAAACGACCTGCGCTTGAGACACTGCATACCATTACTGGCAGCAGTGGTCTCTGGCTCTAATGCCAGATTTGGTCATTTTTTGTCATTTAACCCCGAGGTAACCGATGCCGTTTTAGCCTCAGTATCTCATCCATATTCCAAACATAGATGGATTTCATTGTTGCAAGCGCCTAATTTCGGCGACCCTGAAGCAATCAAGTCTCAAGTAAAATACAAGCTGCAAATGGCTGTCAGAAATTGTAATTTTGACAGCAGTGGCAATACTTTGGTGAACTCAGACTCATCATCGGAAGACGATTTCTTCCAAACTATGGACGGCTCATTCTCTGCTCCTAACAACAAGGAAGACTTAGAAGTCCTCAATTAGTTGCAGGACACCAGTAAGACACTCGACTCTTTAGATAGGTATCATGCTATAAAGAAGATATTCAAGAGGTATAACACCACGCTACCTTCCTCTGCACCAGTGGAACGGTTGTTTTCGTTTGCTGGCATGGTTCATAGCCCAAAACGAAGTCGTCTCTCGGATACTAACTTTGAAAAATTGGTTTCTTTGAAAGCAAATGTTTACCGCGGTTGAACAATAAATTAACTTGCGATTTTAACTTTTATATTCTCATTAATTGCGTACTGCAGTAAAACGCATCTTTTGAATTCATGTTATAAACTATTCCATTATTTGTATCTAAATTCTGAATTTCTTTTTTTATTGAAAGTCCAAATATTAGTTTCGTTTTCATGTAAATATACTTATTTGGTGTTTTGTGATGCTCATTTATTTAAAGTCTTCCCGGTTTATTTAAGAATTTCCTCATAGAAAATTTTGTTCGGGTATCCTCCTTAACCCAGCAATGGGGACTCCAATTCTGATCTCTAAAATTAAGTTAAAAGAACTTGTTTTGACACTGACCATTCATTCATATGAGTTATGGTTCATAACTATAACTATATATATATATATATATATATATATATATATATATATATATATATATATATATATATATATATATATATATATATATATTACCATATACATAACTAAGTATATATAGGTCATTTAATAGTTTTTTCTTTGCTGATAAGTTATAATAATATATCAGTTTTACGTTTACCATCTAAAAAACTGAAATGGGAATCGTCCATCCCCGTCGTTTAGATCAAGCGACATGGATCGGATGCGATGCTTTTATTGCTTTAGCCCTCAGAAGAGTATCAGGAATAATACTTTTCAGGAGTAATTAACAGAATAATTGTTTTCGTTTTCAAGGCTACAACTTTTTTCAATTCATATAAAAATGATCTTAAAAGTGATCTTGAAAACTGATATTCAAGATCACATTTTTTTGATGATGTGATCTTGAACTTCAAGATCACCAAAGTTGGTGATCTTGCCCATCTGTGTGTGTGTGTATATATATATATATATATATATATATATATATATATATATATATATATATATATATATATATATATATATATATAGTAGACATTTTTTTATTTCATTTTTAAAACCATATAGTGAATTTGACGGAAACATAAAATAGGCCTATTTTTCCATGTAGAGAAGTGTCAACATTTGTGAGCTGAGAAACGCCGTAGCTGAGATGAGGGTTATTTTTACAATGATTGCACTCAAATCTGCCTATCAATCTCCCCTACCTCGTTTGCTAACGAGATCATTACCGAATCGCTCTCGCAACGGGAATGGAGGCCTTCGCGTTTTAGGGCCTATTGATTGAGAGGGGCATGATACTCTTGTCGGAAATCGGCTCAAAGAAGAGGATCGTATCCACGACATTCAAGGGCTCCAGGTGAGTCCAAATGAAAAGTTTAGTCCACTATATTGACTTATGGATGAAGATAATTGTTCCCCTTGGTCGACAGGCATAAACCATTGTTACTTGACCACTGGTCCACTTAGTTAATGGTGAATTTGACTTGGGGGTCAACATAACCACAGATTGGTCACATCAGTCGAACAATAACGTAAGGTCATTGGTATATAGTGAGCATCTAATGCATCCGGACATAGACTTTTTCCTGTGGAAGGGTCAACCAGCTTGTACATGTGTACTGGCCTTGCTTCTTCTTAAGTATTAAGATTAGTCGTGAGGTCCTGTGTGCAAGTTATTAAGCCAAAAGAGGAGAGTCATTCGGGCTCGACATGCAAAAAGTGAAACAGCAAGTCTAGGAAAAATAATGGGGGAAACTTTTGTCATAGCAAAACTTACTCTTAAATGGAGACGATAAGGAGGGAGCATTCAAAGACCCCAGGATGAAATTCTGTCAAACGAGTACAAGTACTCAAAATTACGAACTGGCAACTCATAGACCTGGCGAACAAAAGTAGTTCCATTTTTTTTTCTAAAATAATCGGATTTCATTTCGCTGAAATGTCCTCTCCCCAGCCACGGTGTCTAGCGATTCACGGGGGAAGGGATCTTGCCTTCGATAGTCATGGGCAAAAGTTTTGAGACTAATATATATTTTTTTCATTTGTTTTTAAAGTTATTCTAATATTTAAATTATTTCAGGTTTAGTATAAAGTTAGCATTTCATAAATAATAAGAAAAAAATACATTCCTTCGCTGAATTCAAAATCGTGCTATGGTCCTGTTCCTGTAGGAGCCGAGTTTCAGTCCATGGAGCTTTGCTATTCGGGTAAAATGACAAATGATGTTTAAATAAATGATGTCTAATTATGATTGATTCCTTAATATTTTTTGTACAAAAATAAATGTTTGAATCTTTTTTCATTCCAGAAATTGTTCTTTCCAAAGAAAAGAGTGCAACTATTGTTGCTCTGCTCCAAAGTGCCTGATAAAGGTATTATTGCTTCAAGGACCACCATCATTAAGATCATTAAGGACTTTAAAAACACTGATTACACTCATGCGAAAAGTCTTCTGAACGTCCACTAGCTTTAAATGAACGCCAAGATCGCCCCTGGTAAGGTCCCACCTAAGGGATCAGGTTGCCTCCAGTCCCAAACTTGTTTACGATTGGAAAAAAAGCAGGAGCGAACGCTTCAGCGCGCACTGTGAGTCAGAGGCTTTTTGACAACGGTCTTAAGTCAAGAAATGCTGCGAAGAAGCCTCATCTCATCAAGAAGAACCTCGAATAGGCTCTACTTTTTTTAGGAAATATAAGGAATGGTCTGTTGAAGATGGGGTCAAAGTCAAATTCTCTGATGAAGTTCCTTTGCGGTTGTTTGGAGCTTCTGGAATATCTCTCATCAGAAGGGGAAGAGAGGAGCACTTTCACCAGTTTTGTGTTTCGTGCCCACGGTGAAGCATCCGGACACTTCCATGTCTGAGGGGTAAGGGGGTGCTTCTCATCTAAGGGAACTGGAGCACTAACAAGTTTGCCCAAGAACACTGGTACCAAAACGTACTTCATTAATTTCTTCTCCCAGCAGCTCAAGACCTAGTTGGGTATGAAAACTGTATATTTCAGCATGATAGCGCATCTTGTTACAGAGCAAAAGCAATAACAAAGCTCTTGGCTCAAAATAACATCGAACATTTCGGACCTTGGCTCAAGAATTCCCCAGATTTGAACCCAGAGAATTTGTAGGAGATAATCAAATTGGGCGTTGATAAACAGAATCCATCCAATCGTGAGCAGTTTCGGTGCTTATTGAATCAAAATGGAGCGATATCAGTCAAGATATCATCCTTAATTTAGTCTCCATCATGCCAAAACGAATTGAGGCAGTCCTAAAGAACAAGGGAACTCATTGTAAATATTGACTGGCCGCATCAATTGACTGCATTTATTAAGAGATTTAGTGTCTTTTTTTTTACATTTACCCTTCAAATTATGAAACAAACATACTAAAATAAAATTCGACCTTTGATAAGTTCTATTAATTTTCTTATATGAAAAAATATAGTAGTTACCGAAGAATTTACCCATGACTGTAGCAGCGAGGGTCACGAAGTGGAATTTGATCATGTTTCATTCATTGTTATTTATTTTATATTTTATGTAATTATATTGGTGTTTGTTTAATATAGCATTCATTTATGTTTTCTTACTCTCCCCATCTAACTTCTTCGTTTATTCTGTCCTTTTAGGTTGCATCACTCTCCAACCCCTTTTTTTATCTCCTTGCCACTTTTTTGTTTATCTTCTCTATTTTCCCTTCTATTTGAACTGACTGGTGATGAGGACCCTGTTTGTATTTCGATTCGTTACCTAGTTTGGTCTTTGGTGAATATTGTATATGGACAATCCCATGACCTTTTGTCTGCCGCGCCCTAGCGGGAGACACTGATCCCGATTTTTCCTGTGTTAGTAAATTTTGACAGCCCGCCAAGAGATTTCACCTTCTGGTTGGTTATAAGTGGGACGTGCTGAAACCGTATCTGCTCTCCAAGACAACACACCGGTTGCAACCAAATCAGGAATTGCAGTAGTACCGGGTCATTGTAGGCCGTCGTGGTGGGGAGTTAAAAGAAAGAGCATGAATTTAATTCTGGTACGAGGGTAGCGAAATTATCTCTTTCCCAATTCTTTTCTCAAGCTGCTTCTCTATGGGTGGCATACTCTTCTAAAAAGTCTTCTCGTGATAAGCATTCTGGAGTTGGTCAGGTCAGTTTCCAAGCTCTTAAGATTCCTATACCAACGAAGTAGACGCTAAGTTTGACTATCCTCGTTTTTTATACTGAAATCTGATACTCATACTTCTCGGCCTGTTGTGGCGAGCCACATAGTATATGTGCGCGAAGTGACTGAGACGTAGTGGTGGAAGTCTTATCTTGCAACCATCCCGAGGCAGTCATCCATTGGTGCAATAAGATCAAGGGAGTTGAAAGATTATAACCTATCCCGAATCAAAAACAAGTTATCGAGTCAATGTGTTACTAACGTTTTTACAGTGACTAAATTAGCTGGCTCTGTTCGTGTGAAAACTTGGTCAATAATACTTACACTTGAAATGCAAAAGCTTATGGAATGCTTCAAAGCCCTGCATCTCCACAATACCCTTTATCTGTTATTTTGAATTGCCCAGAAGTTCTTTTAATTGTCAACAATTCGGGCATGTGGGTCGCACACATATACATGCGCGGGCGTATGTAAAATTGCCTCCACTTAACATCACCCAGGGTGTAACAAATCCTTGCACTGCGTCAATTGTGGTGCTTTTATGAGGCAGCTGACATGACTTTTACAGTGTACCTATTGGAGAAGGAAGTTCTTTAGCTGTGATATTTGCACCACCTGAATATTTACGGAGGATATATATCATTTGGGTTCGAAGTCAGATTTCCCAATATTAAGGTCTATATTCAGATTTTCTCTGTGATGCTGGGACCAATCATCCGTCTTACAAGGTATGTTCTATCCTCTGAGCACCCCCGCCCCCCCTCTCGTCATTCATCTTACCCGCTTCGGGGTAAGATGAATGACGAGATTTTATATTGCCACAAATTAGAACTTGTGCCCGCTCCCCAATATTTCCTAATGCATGATGACATGCAGCCCCCTTGGTGACGTGGGGCATCATCTCGAATAAGCGACAGCCCCGGAAGGCAGGGTCCACCATCGGTGCAAACCTTAGCTCGGTGTCAAATACAAAACCTGAGTCCACCTCTTTGCAAGGTCCTCAGGCAAACACGAGCCTCTCAGGACTCTAGGGTAATGAGGCACCCCACCTATCCCCACATGGTGCCGCCTTAACATACAGGATATTCTCTATTTCGGAAAGGATATTGCTGAGGCTAGTCTATCTGGCCTTAGGCCACTTCCAGGGGTGGATGGATAGAAGCGTGTTCACTAGCTGCCCTCCTCTATAAAAATGAAGAAATCTAAGACGCCTAGAGGCTCCTCTGTCTATGCGGGTGCTAAGGGGACGTAGGGGTTCGCTTCCGTTTCGGCAAGCGACCTGGCTAAGAACGGCACGTCCAGCCCCGAGGCGCCTTCGGGCGGCAAAGCCCAGATCAAGAATCAAAGTTGCAAGTGTCGTGAGTGGAACCTCGATTACGTCGAGACCCTTTATTACGAGACTCATTACCATTTTTGAACCGCCTGACTTCAAACACTTTTTAGTTATTCTCTTCACTGATGGCAGCAATTTGGCTAAAGGCCACATGTTCCACCAGAAGCAAGGATTGGTTAGGTTGACTAGTAAAGAGACGAAGATGACACGTTCCTCGGATGGAAGCCTTCTAGCAAATGTGGCGGACCCTTCCGAGGCGGCCATGGTTAGTGCTCTTCCTGGTGAATTTCGTGAAAGTGATGGTTTATGCGAAGAAACTCTTAGACTACTCCTTAGAAGACTTGAGCGAATAGTTGGCTGACCAAGGAGTGGTCAGCCAACACTCTACATCACCTTCGATCGTGTTAGGCTCCCCGAGTTTCTGCGTATTGGTTAGTATCACTACTGTGTGAAAGCATTTGTGCTACTGCCACTGCTGTCAATACTAATCACTCGTGTAGAAGTGCAATGTCATGTTTATCTGAAGTTTGTGTGAATTGTTGCAAGACTGTACACGTTAAGTCTTTATCGTGTATGACCATGTGAATTAATTGCGGAGAGCAGCACACTGCTTTCTCGAAGCAATGTGGCCGGTATTTTCCCGAGAAGGACATTCTCTTTTCTCTAGGCTAAGGACATAGTCCTTGCGCGCACAGCCTAAGCACCTCACTCCTAAAACAGGCGCCTTGTTCTTCTGGCCTCTCCAGCCCTACGATCACGGGGCTTCCGCGCCCATCAAACCCCTTCTGTGGCTTCTACTTCTTTCCTCCGGGAGCTCCCCCGGTGAAGTTGGAGGCACAAATAGCTCATTCTCATCCTCTGATAAACCCAAGGCTCCTCTCCCTCCCTCTGGGTGACCGTTTTGGAAAGGCGAAACGACAGCGTGTCTCCCGAAGGTGGCCGTGACACCGTCTTCGGTGACGCAAAGCTGTCCAACCAGAGTAGGATAGCATCAAAAGAGCTTCGGCTCCCACGCCCTCACCCAAGGGTAGAGCGTCCAAAACAAACCCGCCTGTCAAAAGTTTCGAGACGGAGCGAGGAAAAGATTTGCATAACAAGCTCACCCTTTTTTGTTACGTCCTCGAAGGCGACAGCTCCTTCAGCGCCTTTTAAGGCCAACAGCCCCTAGAGTTTAACCTCGGGGAATCGCAGGGTCATTCCTGTGAGGGTGATTTCACCAATGAAGTTTCCCACATCGCCTCCTAGCTAGACCATGAGGGCATATTCCTCCAATGGAATTGCCGTGGACTCCGGGCCGATTGGGAGGAACTGCGGAAGCTCGTTTACTCCCGTTTTCCGTTAGATATTTGTTACAGGAAACCATGCCTTGCGCGTGGCCCCTGCCCACCCTCCAGGGGTATAAGGGTTTTGCGATCCCACCACCAAGGGATTAGGTCAGGCAAGAGGATGCACGATTTCTACACCGCATGGTTTTTCTGTTCTTCTATTCGTTATAAATCCTCCCTCTAGGCAGTGTCAGTGCAGCTAGCACATGGATAGGAAATATATTATTATTTCTGCCTACATTCCTCCAATCTGTTCCTGTGCTCTCCGGATGCACATTAATATTCAGGTGCTCGATGACACTTATATTAACCACTTACCCATCCAAGAAATGACTGATTTCTTTGTCCCAGTCGAGGATTTTAAGGTCTTTAGATGAGGCTGTTGAGTTCTTCTTCGGCAACCTCTTCGCTATGAGCCTAAATAATATTCCTAGAAGTTCGGTTTGTTTTTCACGCCGTCTGCTTCCTTGTTGGTCGGCTATTCGTGAGACTGCCTTCGGGCAGACTCAATATGCCTATTTGCGATATAAGCGCCACCCAAACGAATTTATCGTCAGTGAATTACGTCAAACTAGGTCTAGGTTTCTCTATGTTTCGAAGCACGTCTCCTACTATTCCTGGCGGGCATACGTGCCTTCAATTAAGGGGAATACCCCTCTTTCAGAGGTTTGGAAGCGAGTCAAAAGGATATGGGGCAAGTTCTCAAGGGACTATCCAGTTTACCAGTATAATGGGACGTTAACATCGAACCCCGCGTCCCTCTCATAGGCTTTTGCGACCGCTTTCTATACATTTTCTAGCCAAGATGCTGCTCCGCCAGCATTAAATCTAAGTCGTGATGTCGTTAAAGGCCTCTGATTAGAATTTACTTGCAGAGGCGGATAATCCTTCAACGACAGGTTAACTGTGAGTAAGTTGCGTTCTGCTCTCGCTTCATTTGCGTACACTGCCCCTGGTCAGGACGATGTCTCGTATGCCATGATTCGACACATAGGTGAGCGAGACATGGCATTCCAGCTAGACTTTTTCAATAGGACCTGTACAGTGGGTATCATCACAGACTCCTGGTGAATGGCTACTGTACTTGAATTCCAGCAGACTGTGGAGATATCCCTCTACATCGACCGGTTTCTGTCCAATCTCTCTAACCACATTCGTATACAAGTTGATGGAGAAATTGGTAAATGTTAAATTACTTTCTTACTGCAAATTGCAGCTTCTACAAGTTCTAATCTATGTCAGATACTCTGCTCCGACTGGAAAATCCTTTGTTAACACCACTATGCCATGATTTTTTCGATCTGGAGAAAGCATCTGATACCGAAAGGAAGCCTCCCAATTTTTATTTCTGAATTTCTACGAGCTCGTCGATGCCGCATACAGATTTGAGGACCCCACTTTGGCCCAATGAAGTAGTTACAGAACGACACGCTGGGAGTTGTCATAGGTGTCACACTCTTTGCC
Organism: Ceratothoa steindachneri; assembly: GCA_963969495.1. Lineage (NCBI taxonomy): Eukaryota > Metazoa > Arthropoda > Malacostraca > Isopoda > Cymothoidae > Ceratothoa > Ceratothoa steindachneri. The sequence continues at coordinate 214,338,723 of OZ018319.1, forward strand.
TTAATCATCAAAGGTACCACCTCGGTGCTGCTGCGGTGTTGATTCCAACAGCCATTGAACCTGATTTCTTGGAATGAGGAAGCGAACTGGTTTCGATTTTCCTTGGCAGACTAATTTATTGCACTTCTGTCGCCACCCACGGCTCTAACCCATGGCGAATTTGTTCCTAAACGTTGCCTGCTTCGGAGTGGTGTCAATTTGTGTTTTTTTTTACTGAACTCTCAATTGGGAGGCCCATATCTGCAATCTGAGGGTATATGTACTCGCGCCATGAACATTCTTCGTTCCTTGACGTTCAGCAATTGGGATGAACGTCAGCAATTGTTCGAGCAAAGCTTGACAAATGATTAAGGTTTTACGCATCCGCAGCTGAGCGTGAATTGCTGGAGGTGGACGCGATCCCCTTACCACATAAGGTCTACGTTGGGTGACCGGTGCTTTCCTTGCGTACCCCATTTAAACCCTACTTTTCAATTCTGGGGAGATGCCACTTGCCTTGCACCGTACACAGTGCATTATGCGCTTGTGCGCGCGGGTCCAGCATCTCCTTCAGTCACCAAAGGCTCTCACTGCATCTGTAGGCGATCTCGACGGTGTCTATGCCCTTCGGGAACACTACTCCTACCCTGAGCCCTTTGGGCCTGGAAACTTCGAGACTTCGGTGCAGCATTCGAAACTATGCCACCTCTGTTTTCAACATGGGGGGTAACGCCTTTGACTATTTTTTGCCACACCTCTGCTTCCAAATATTCCACAGCGCCGATAGTATCACGTCCGACCTTTTTGGAGCACACTCCTCGTCACGCTGGATCTGTTCTAGTATAAATGGATCGCTTCAAGTCTAAGGAAGGGGTTTGGTTTCCCCGCCGTATCTTATCTGTTTGAATTCAGCAGGTCTGATCAGTGATCAGGCGCTGCGTCTGTCTCTAAGTCGGAGCTGGTTGCAATACACCGTTCGGTACGGGAGATAACGCGCCGTACACTGTTTGAGGACCGGATTGTGATCTTTAGCGACTCACAAAGCGCCCTGAGTGTTCCGGAGCAATAAAATATACGTACGTCCTTTTTCATGATATGCGTGACGTCATGAATGCCACTAATCTGGCGTATTTTGCGATTATCTTCTGCTGGGTTCGTGGACATAATAGATTGCGGGGAATGAGCGCGCCGTTTAGTGCGTCAAAGATTCCACGAGGACTCGGTGACCAGACTAGCGTTTCGCTCTTCCTCACACTGGCTACATGGCAGGAATCAGGTCAGGTTTCTGGGCTACATGGCAGAAGAGGTGGGAGAAGTCCAATGGTAACTTAAATTTGTATGCCATCCCGCCGCGAATATTACCGGAGATCTACCCCCAATGCTGCGACATTTTCAGGTCACTTTCTCTTGTATTCGAATTGGGCACACTCGCGACACGCACCACCATTTGATGGAGCGCACTCCTGCACCGTACTGTGCATTTTTGTTGAATGCCACGCAGAAGGGTAGCCTGTGTAGCCTGTTACACTTGGTACCCAGAAGAGCTGCACATCCTTCCAGCCTGAGGGCAAATTAGGGAAGCCCTGTCACTGGGTTGCCACCAACTCTGTCGGGGCCTGGAATAGTTCTTGGCGCGTTTCCCTCAAGATTCCTCAGCGTTACTTTATCTTTATTTATTATTAGTAGTAGTAGTAGAATTTTATTTATTATTATTACGCAGCTCCCCTTAATTTTTTGTTTAGCCGCACTTAGTAACAGGAGGAACTCTTCTCACCTGGGCAGAGTTTTCCCCGTAAGGGTCACGGCGATTTGCTTTCCTAGCCGCCGTGCTGACGGGAATTAGCACCCCTCTCCGGCCCCAGCTTAGCCTCTTCTTCTTCTTTCTGATACCCTGCCTTCTTACCCTACTTCACCATTTTACATACAACCCGGGCTCGGTGCCAAGCACGGAAACCGAGTCCGCCCTGTACAAGCTCCTCTTCGGACGGCTCGAGTCCCCGAAGCCTCATTAGGAGAGGAGAGATCTATTCCTTTGGCTAGTGCCCCTGTGACAGGCAAGACCTTCTCCATTTCAGAGAAGGATCTTGCTGAGGCTGGTACATCTGGTCTAGGGGCTTCTTCTGGCAGAAGAAAAGCGCGTGTTCATTCTCCAACCTCCTCTCCTAAAAAGAAAAAAAATCGTAAGACCGAAAAGACTAATGGCGGCGGACGGGTCCCTGTCGTTTTGGTAAGCGACAAGGCCAAGATCGGCACGCCTTTCACTGGTAGTTCCGCGGGTGGAGAGGCCCTGACTGAGACTAAAATTGCAACTGCGCAGAGCGGAGCCTCAATTGCGTCGACGCCCCTCATTCAGAGGTTACATGACGTTTTTAGCCCGCTGGCTTCAAACGCTTCCTCGTTATTCGCGAGGCTAACGACTTGGTCCTGGCACGCCCGGCGCTGCCTGAGATGTCTTATCCATCAATGTTAAAAAAGACACCCTCTGCTCTTGGCCCATCTATGCCTACGAGCACGGTCGTTTTCTTGCCTATTCGGAAACCTTCTGCTAGCTCTACTCACCCGCCACGCTCCCCTGGTAGAGCTGGCTGCATAAAGGCTTCACACCTAGCCCCGTCTAAAACCAGGGTCCCCCTTCCTTCCCCCATGGTGACTATTTCGAGTAAGGTGAAACGGCCGCGCGCTTCCATCGAGTCATTAGACTCACAGGAGGCAACACCCCTGAAGTTGCTCGTGAGGCTATCTTCTGGGATTTCTAAACCTGCCTCCCGAAATGAGGACAGCACTAAAGGAGTTTCCGCTTCTTATACCCACACCAAGTGCTAGGCTGGGTGACTAAAAGGCGGTGGATCTTCCAAATGAGGGATCCCCGCCCCCGAAGCCGCCCCGTTTGCCAGGTTTTCGAGGCGGGGGGAGGAAAAGACTCGCATTGCAAGCCCAACTTATCCCGGTAAGTCCACGAAGGAGACAGCGCCTTCATCGCATTGTCCAGAAAACAGCGCCCGGAGTTCTGCCTCCGGGAAACGTAGTGCCATTTCCGTGAGGGTCTTCTCTTAGATATGGGTCCCAGCATCTCCTCCGAGGTAAGCCTGGAGGGCATATTCCTTCATTGGAATTGCCGCGGACTCCGGGCCAACTGGGAGGAGTTGCGGAGGCTCGTCTCTTCCCTGTTTCCCTTAGCTATCTTTTGCAGGAGACTATGCTGGGCGCGTGCCCCTTGCCCACCCTTCCGTGGTATAAGGGCTTTTCGACCCCACCACCACGGGATGATGGACGGGCAGTAGGATTCGCCATTTATACCCGGCATGATGTCTCCGTTCTTCTCTTCACTTTAGACACCTCCATTCAGGTATAATTTTGCAGCTGCAGCTAGATAGGAGGTGTACTGTTATTTCTGCATACATTCCACCGTCAACCGACTTCGACGTGGGGAACATACGCCACGTCGTGGCACAGTTGCTGATGCCCTTTCTCTTTCCCCAGGAACTTAAAAGGGAGACACCCCATCTGGGGAGACTACTAGATTAATCTCATGGGTCAAGTCTGTGTCGACATGATCGACGAGCTGGAGATACGTGTCCTAAAAGTCTATGGGTTTACGCATCACTGCCTGAGAACCGCTTCATTTGCATGTCTCAATCTGTCTTTGCGGTCTCCGGATGCACAGCCTGATTTTGGAAGGGGAGTAGTCGATTGATCAGGTACCCATTCAAATATCATTTTCTGGGCCCCTGCCGCCTGAGAGCCCGCTCCGGTGGTGCTTGGCGCGGGCGCAGTGTTCCTCATTTCAGGGAATGACTGAATTCCCTGTCTCAGTCGAGGAATTTATGTTGTTAGATAAAAAAGATGAGTTCTTCTTGGGCTACCTCATCGCCGTGGGCCTACCGCTTCCATGGTGGTAAACTGAGTGTGAAGCGGCCCTCAAACAGAAGCGTTATGGCTACATGCGCTATAAGCGCCACCCAAACGATTTCACTGCCGTTAAATTTCGTCGAGCTAGGGTTAGGTTCTAGTTTGTTTCGAATCATGCACTCCGCTTTTCCTGGCGGGCATACGTGTCTTAACTTAATGGGAAGATTCCTCTAGCAGAGGTATGGAAGATTGTTAAAGGATTCGGGGCAAGTTCTCGCAGGTCTCCCCCCCCCCATCCCGTTCTCCAGGATAATGGAACCGCAATATTGGAAAACGCATCCATAGCAGAATCCTTTGCGACCCCTTTCTCCGCATTCTCTAGCTGCGATGTTCTCCGCAAGCATTCATGCACGTAGTGATGTTGCGGAAGGCGCCGACGGGAGTTTACCTACTGAGGCGGAGAAACCTTCAACGGCAGGTTTATATTGATTGAGTTGCTTTCCGCTTTCGCTTCGTGCACGAACACCTCCCCTAGCCTGGACGATGTCCCGTATGCTATGTTTCGACACCTGGATGAGCAAGGCATGGCCTTTCTGATAGATTTTTTCAACAGGATCTGGGTAGCGGGTATCTTCCAAGTCCCCTAGCAAATCGCTACTGCGTTCGATTTTCGCAAACCGGGGAGAGATCACTCTACTCCGGCAAATTTCCGCCCAATCTCTCTAACCTCCTGCGTGTCCAAGTTGATAGATAAATTGTTAAATGCTAGATTAGCTTTATTTCTGTACATTGGATGCCATCTGTCTTCTGCACATTGCAGCTTCCACAAGTTTGCTCGAAGCTCACCTACGGATGCGAGTTTTATGCATCCGCAGCCGAGCATGTATTACGGAAAGTGCACTCGAACCACAACACCGGCCTCTCGCACGTCCCCCTTTGAGGGCCTACTTGTCGATGTTGGGGAGATGCCACTCGCTTTGCGCCGTAAACATGGCATTATTCTCCTGTACGCGCATTCTCGGCGCCTTCCTCAGTCGTGAACAGCTCTCACTGCATCTGCAGCTGATTTTGACGTTGCCTATGCCGCCGAAAGACGCCAGTCATACCCTAAGCCCAAACTAAGCCCTTTGGGTTTTGGGCTTTGAAACTACTTCGAGAGCTCAGTATAGCTCTCGGGCAGGTCGCACTTAAGACAACACCGTAGAGGCTACCAACTTTGACTATTTGTCGTCATGCCTCTGCTCCCAAATCTTCTACAGCGCCGGGAGTATTGCGTTCAGCCTTTTTGGAGCGCACTTCGTGTCACGCTGGAACCGTGCCAGTATATACGGATGGCTCCAAGTCCCAAGAGGGGGTCAGTTTCTCCGCCATATTCCATCTGTTTGAAGTCAGCGGGGCTCTGATGGGCGTTGCGTCTCTCTTCATGGAGCTGGTGCAATACACCTATCGGTACGGGAGATAACGCGACGTGTCCAGTTTTGAGACTAGTTTATGATTTGTAGCGACTCACAAATCGCCATGATTGCTCTTAGGGCATTGGAATCTCCACATCCCCTGGTTCGTGATATCCCTGACTCCACTGTTTTGGCGAGTCGAGCGGATGTGGAGATTATCTTCTGCTGGGTTCCTGGACATGTGTCAATTGCGGGTAATTAGCACTCCGATAAGGGCGCCAAAGAGTCAGCGAGGACTGAGCGACCAGACAAGCGTGTCTCTCTTACTCATACCGATTACATAGCTTAAATATGGGCAGCTCTTCGCGCTGTTTGGCAAAGAAGATAGGAGACGGTCTAGGGAAACTTGAAGTTGTGTGCCATTGCGCCACTATTGTTCCCATGGACCAACCTCCCAATATCGTGACGACTTCAGGTTGCTTTCTGTCGTCTTCGAATTGGACACACTCAAGGGACGCGCCGCAATTTGATGGAGCGCTCGCCTGCGCCTTATTGTGACGACTGCGTTGTCCGCCAGACTGTTTAGCCCATTCTCGTTGAATGTCCCTTTCTGGGACATACGACATTTTGGAAGAGGCTGGCTTCCTTCACTTTTTTTTACTGTTTGTTGTAAGTGGCATGTTCATGCGCCTGGGAGGGGGAGGCGGGCTTACACTTGACGCCGGAGCCCGTTGCCTTCCTGCTTTTTCTTTTTTGTTGTTTTTTTAACCTTTGTCCTTTTTTCGGGCCTGTTATTTGTTATCTATATATTTTTATTTCTTTTTTTATATTTCCTAGTAATAGGCTGTTTTGGTTACAGCGACTTATGCCCAAGTAGGCAGTCGTCAGATGGGCTATCACAATGAAAAAAATTAAAAACATCCACTGTAAAATTCCCGCAACGAAGCCTTCCTTCGAACACAGCGCCACGTTGTCTTTCCATCTAAATCGGCCTATGATACCACAAAGCGATACGGTGTTATGGAGACTCCACCTGATGGAGACGAGGGACCGCCCCCATATCTTTATTTCTGAGTTTCTGCGGGATCGTCGATTACTCGTACGGGGAGAGAGTCCTCTCCGACCCAATGAAGCAAGAAGAAGGTATCTCGTAGATATGTGTCTTCAGTGCCACACTCTCTGTTTTGAGCATCATTGGTATCACTTCGGTGCTGTTGTAAGATTTTGCCGGTACGCTCTACTTGGACAACCTTTTAATCTCCTTCGGTGCAGTCTAGATGATAAATCCGGAGCCTTGCCTCCAGGCATTGAACCACATCGCTATGCCGGAGCGCACAGGTTTCGAGTTTCCTTGGCCAAGGCTAAGGTGGTGCAATCCTGCTGTCATACATGGCTCCACTTCTGCGCGGAGTTTTACCTAAACGTAGTTTGCACCGTCTCCTCGGTATTGTTTTCGACCTTCGCCTAACCTGCGTGGCTCATATTCGCAGCCTTAGGTTCTCTTATACAAGCCCTAGGGACATTCTTCGTTTCGTGAGATTCAGCACTCTGGGTGTTCATAGGGCTACTGCCTTACCTTTTTACCAATCTTTTGTTAGTTTTAAGTTTGACTCCGGATGTGAGTTTTACGCATCTGCAGCCAAGCGTGTATTACTAAAGGTGGACTCGATCCACCACACCGGTTTCAGCTGGGCGACCTTTAGCACGTTCCCATTGAGAGCCTACTTTCGATTCCAGGAAGATACCACTCGCTCTGCGCCCTACACAGTGTTTTGAGCGCCTGTACACGCAAGCCCTGTGGCTCCCTCAATCCCCAATAGCTCACTGTATCCACAGCTGATCTCGACAGGGCCTATGCCGCCGAGAGACGCCAGTCATACCCTAAGCCCTTTGGGTTTTGGCTAGGAATCTCCTTCGAGAGCTAAGTGCAGCTTTTAGCCCGGTTGGGCCTCTGGTTCTGCCTAGGACGCCACCTTTGACTATTTCTCGCCACACCTTCTGTCACGTTGGATCCGTGTAAGTTATAGGAATGACTTCAAATCCCAGGAGGCCGTCAGCTTTCACGCCATGTCCCCTCTGTTTGAAGTCAAGCGCTGCGTCTGTCTTCACGGCCTAGATGGTTGCAATACATCACTTGGTACAGTTGATAAAACGTCGTGCCTGGTTCGGAGACCTGATTGTGATCTATCGCGACTCACAAAGTGACTAGTGTTCTCGGGGCAGTGGAATTTCCACATCATCTGTTTGTTGTTGTTTTATTTTTGCTTTTGTTTGTCTTGTTTTTTTGTGGTGTTGATTTTTTAATTATTTTTTTTAGGTAGCATAGTATTAGGCATTAAATTAATTATGTTGACTTATGTCCTTGTAGGTAGTCGTTAAGTAGGCAACTATAAAAAAAATTGTCCCAGTTTGGGTGATCTTCGTGCACGTTACCTATCCAGGTATCAGGATGAGCAAGGTGGCTACCGCTCTCCTCTTGCACTCAGGAAAAATTCGTGCACACAGACCTGGCGACTATTTGACTTCTTGGAGGAGATTGGAGAGCTCAATATTTTTTTACGCTATTTAGTGTTGTGGCAATTTCCTGCGCAAGGGTTGGTGGGCCTACTCCCGACACAGGAGCGTCCTTCCTTCATTCTTTTGTTTTGTTTCCTGATTTTTTTGTTTTTGTTTTATTTGTTTGTTTTTTAATTTTTTATTTGTTTGCTTTTCAATATAGCGTAGTATTAGGCTACAAAATAATTACGAAGACTTATGCCCTTGGGAGCAGTCGTCCGTTGGGCGCTCGTAAAAAAAAAAAATCCAATCCTAGCATAATGTCCAAGATAACCTGGGCTTGCAGTTTGGCTCCAACTCTGACTCAGGGGATGTCTACTAATTATCAAAGATTTAGTCGCGTGTGAGTTTAGTCGCGGGCGACTCTATATCTCACTATGTCGCTCGGTTGGTGGGTCGGTCGGTTCCCGTTTTGCTTCTCTTTTTTTAGTAACATTGTAACTATTCTGCTGATTCTAACAAAATTTGAAACCCTTATGTTGTTTTACATTTTCCTTTAAATGATATGATTGACAAGGTCCTCCTAAGGTTATTCTTTGAATTATTGAATGTTTTGAATGTCGTAAAGTCATAAATCAGAATAAGTGAGAGCACGTGACTTTTTGGTCAACAGACCTTGTTTTTCTACGTTTCAGATTACCTCATTAATCCATCGACTCAAACGGATGCATAATCTACCATTTTCTACTCAGTTGGTTGCAAGTCTGTTTTGGCATTGCCATTTCCACCTGGTTGCAACGACTCATTCAACCCAAGCTCGTTCGACTGGTAGGGCTTCAATTCTTTCTTTTAGTTTTTACACCTGACCAACATCCTATAAGTTGCCATGAACTGTGAGGTCGTTTTTATTCCCGCTCAGTTCGATTCGATATTCGTCACTCACTCCGGCTCTCACTCATAAATAACACGAAATTCAATATTAAAGTGGAATTATCAGCGCGTCCTTTCCAAATGGAAATAGATGAGAATGATTTTGTCTCACTTCAACCGTCTGTGGTTTGTTTTCCCAAGAATAAACTCTAGCTCCGCACGTTTTCGATGCTTCATGGATGTTGAGTTTTCATTTCCCCTTTCACTGTTGATGGTTGGGACATGGAGGAAAGTCGATTTTGGTGGCAAAGAGCCACTACTATGCATTTCTACTCCACACTGTTCAGGTGCAGTAGCTGTGAGGGTCTTCTTATCAAACTCACACCCATTTCTTCTTTATCTCCTTGACCCGAGTTGAGAGTGGCCAAGTCTGATCTGTCGGAAATTTTAGAACAACTATCCACTCCGTTTTATTATAAGGCAATTTTACTGCGAGCCTCTACCTGTGCGGTGACATCATCCATAAAGAAATAGGACTGATTATTGAATATCTCTTATTTTCAGGCCAATTATATCTTATAAATTGTACTGGTTTTACCCCGTATCACGTTCAGCCTGACTTTTTAGTACCGTTGACTTATAGTTGTTCTTAAGACAGCTTTTCGGACTTTAAGTGATCGGTTCTTGACTATTTACATAGTGCGACCATTTTCCTATACTTCTGGCGGCTTAATACCCAGGGACACGACCTTCTTGCCCTCCCTAAAGTAATTTACCAAAGGCCAATTCGATTAGCTTCCGCTACACATCTTATACAAATGCCAAGCTGGAGGCCTTTGATAGTGTTGGCTCAGCTGTGGGTTTTTTTATACGTAGTGCCACCGAATGAAATATAACTAGATATTCTCCCGGTAGAAGACGGTCTACTGTACCATGGCGGAACAGAGACTGTGTGACAGATGTATAAGCCTAAAAATTTATCCATGCACGGTGTCGCAGAGTTGGGAGTGAGAGAAATAATGTTCGGGAAGTCCATCTTTAGAATCCTCAACAACCTCTTCGAACCTAGTAATCTAAATAAAATCCTATGGCAAAATAAATAGTCAAAGGACGTGTTTAAAATAGTTTAAACTACAGGGGACCTATGGCCGAAAGATGATACTAACGGACTGAGACTGCCGGAGTGTTTCACTGCTTATCGCTAAAAATCGCTTCGCTTTAAGGCAGGAATTTCTTCAAGACGCCAACGCCGCCTCTTTGGCACCCATTACTTAAAGAACACCGCAGGAACTGCATAACATGAATACATGTAGCAGAGTGGCACCCAGAGGCCTTTGCTCACTTATTCCCACAAATCGACAATCGACGAGAAAACACAAACAGTGGACTGTAGAGGATTGGAAACGCATTATCTGGTCCGACGAATCACGTTTCTGCCCATATGTGGTTGATGCCCTGCGTTATGTTCATTGTAGATCTCATGAGGCTTTCAAGAAAGTCTATGCAGAGTGCGTTTCTGTGTTGTAGTGTTTTTTTTTTTACTTTTGCGGAAATGGGTCCTCTGGTTGAAGTGAAAAACAATTTGTACCAATTTGGTGTTTTCTTCTATCATTTTTCGGTTGAGGCATGAAAAATGATAGAAGAAAACACCAAAATTTTAGACTATGCTCCCAACAGGCGTCAACTGCTCTTCCTTGAAGCTATATATATCCAAGAGAAGCAACCGATTTTAAACATAGTGTCTACTACAATGGGATCCTGCCCAGCGCAAGAAAAGCAAACAGAGGGACAGGTGTATTCAGAACTGCCCTTAGCCACTAATCCCCCCTGGCAAACAGGTTAATTCTCCCCCCCTCCCTTTCTGGCTACCTACTCCACCCGACCTTTTATCACCTGGATCCAACCTGCCTATACGTGTATAGCTTCGTTCGTAATTTTGTTAATACATTTTGTAACATATATAAACTGAATACTTTATAATAATTCCCCAGTGTAACTCTGAAGATGGTACTCGATGTCTCGAAGCGCGTCAGTTAAATTAAAGAAAGCGCTAAATTACATTAATTTACTTCTACCTTTGGCAAAATAAAAAACACCAGTCTCCGGTGAACTTCGGTACGCTTATCCACAGGTTAAACAAAGAAGAAAGACGAATATAAAACAAATCGAGAAGATTGAAAAAAAAATTATTAATTCGAAACTAGCGGAAGCTTTTAATAAAACATGCTATAATGAAAATATACTGCCCAAATTCACACGTATATATATATATATATATATATATATATATATATATATATATATATATATATATATATATATATATTCTTCAAGGAGCTAATAGAGGAACTGCAACACTTAGAATGTACCCATTCAGCAAATCTTAAAGCCCTTTCAGCTGATTGATAATCTGTGCAGTCAAAACCATAATTCCTTATTTCCAAATGAATTTATTGTTCTTAAAATATTTCGCACACTTCCAGTTACTGCTGCTGGACCCCGTAAGGGGCACGGCGATGAGTTTTCTGGCCACCGAGCTGACGGGACTCAGCGCCCCGGCATAGCCTCTCTTGCTTCCTTCGCTAACCATTAATCTCTGTCTCCTGTATCAACTCTCCCACATTTTGCCCCTGCCCTTCCGTCGTCCCTTTACAATCACATTTTCTCTACCCTTTTGTTGGCCCCTTCTTCTTCTGCCCATGGACCTCCTCGATCACGACTGGGCGCTCACCTGAACCACGGAACTGAACACTCCTACGACAAGATGTTAGGCTTGGTGTCACTAACCGCTCAGAATTCTGAGGCAGGGATTCTTTCTTTAGACGATCCACCTTCTCCAAGCCCACAAATCTTGCTCTATGTATGGGCGTAAAGTCCGAATCTCCTTTGGTTCTGTCCTCTTTTCGGGTGGTAGCTTTATGAACTTCGGAAGACGCCCCCATATGACCACTTTCTGGGGTTTTGTTTTCTTCCTGTGAGTCTAACGATTAGGTGGAGGCGCGTGGCCTTTTTGCCTAACGAGAAAGGATCATCTGTGGGGAGGAGTGATGTGTCTAGTTTTAGTCGAGGGTGGTTGTGAGACCTTTGTGCCTCCAGCTCTAACAAAGGTAGGGCCCAGTTTGAGTGGAACGCGTTGAAGTGTTCCGAATGGGCCTGGAAACCACTCTGCTTGTCGGCCTGGATGGCCCAGGAGCAGAGATTGTCTCTTCCACATTGCTTCGAAGATTCGGGGTGCGGCTCCCTGCGATTGACACACTTGGCCTTACATGATTTGGAATTATCGTGTGCGGCCTTGGAACAACTTACACATACTTCGGGTAAAAGCCACTTTGTACGTCTACATGAGCGATTAGTATGGCCGAAGCAGTGGCACTATTAGCACTTCTACGGCAGTGGAACGAATGCCTCCACAACAAGCACGCACCGACTCAGGGAGCTTGTCACAGTCGAACGTGCCGAAGAGTGTAGGGATGGGTCTCGAGTCTCCTCCCTGTTTTCTCATCACACGTTCGACTTTGACCGCTCCATGGTCGGCCAGTTCTAATGTGAGATCATATATGGAATAGTCCACGAGTTTCCTCGCATAAACTACTTTCAGAAGTTCATGGTAGAATGCGGCGTCATACTCACCTCGTACCATTAAGTATTCGAAGGGCCCTAATCATGGCCGCTTCGGAGGTACATATCTGTCGCATCGCCAGAAGGCTCCCATCAGAGAAACGGGACACCTTCGGCTCTCTACCAAAAAAGCTATCCAATGGTCTCGGCTGAAGGATCGCGTTGCCTTTGAATAACATTCTACCATCAGTAGCGCGAATAACCAGAAATCGTTTGAAGCCAGTGGGCTTGAAAACGCCAGGCAACCTCTGAATCTAGGACTCCAACGTAATCGAGGCTCCTCTCAGCGCACTTGTGACCTTAGTCTTGGTCTTGGACCCCACTCAGGCGCGCCTCTGGGCAGCTTCGGGGCCGGACGTGCCGATTTTAGCCTGGTCACTTGCCGAATCTGAAGCGGACCAGTCATTCCCCAGGGCCCCCGCGGATTGAGGGGAACCCTTAGTCCTTCTCTTGCTTCTTATCCCTATAGGAGAGGAAGGTGGGGAATGAACCCGCTTCTCTCCACCGCCGGAAGGAGCCCATAGGCAGGCTGGACTGGCTTTCGCAAAATCCTTCTCCAAGATGGAAAAGGTCTTAGCTGTCAGAGACGCACCAGCTAGGGGAGGAGGTTGCTCTTCTCTTTGTGGGTCTTCGGAGGCCCAAGCCGTCTGAGAAGAAGTTTAACGAGGGTCGGACTACGGTTTCTACGCTTGGCACGCAACCCGAATTCGACTCCATGGAAGATTCTGCCATCTGGGGCTAGGTTACTTCCGGCACCATGTCCATCTCAGGAGGGCCTCTGTTTGGCCAGCTGCTCCCCCCCCCAATGCGCCACATCCCATTCGTGGTACTCTCAGTCACAGTCAAGAGATGCCTCGATTTCCTCATCCTCCCTGACACCTAGGGAAGTGGATCTTCATGCGCTTTCCCACTTTTGGTTTTGTCGTAGAATGACCCTTGGCTTTGATCACTCTACGCTTTGACACCCTTTTAGTAGCGGTATGCTTTAAGGGGCGTGAGTTACTTCTATGATGAAGTAGGCTTTGTTCTAAGAGTGCTATTTTTGTGGTTTAGTCCTTAAGGAAGAGCTATTTTTAAACACATAAGGATAAGAGGAAACACCAGAATCTACCAAAAATAAACATGTATTTTAAATTAAATATTACAAACCAACAGTAAAAACATTTCTATATTTGGCCTCAAATGACAAAATATAAACAAGTAGGCTTCCGATAAACAAACCAATTGCCAATTAGTATTTTTATCACGACCCTATTTGTTTAGCCTAAAACATTAAATTGATGTACTGTCATCTACAAACACATATGACCTAGGTTCAAGAATAATGGTTTCTACTCTCCTTTAAAACGTGGGACGTACTAAACTTCTACTATCGTAATAGAGATATAAATGTTATTGTTAACTTACAGGTAGGTATTAGGGATTGCCGGAAGTCGCTGGAGGACTTATCTCTCGCTTTGAAGTGTTGCTTCGTCGCTGCTTGAATTTTCGAGGAGGGATTGCTTGTCGCCTGTGCCGGGTGGTGATTCTTCAACGTAATTAAAGAACGGGAGCTCGTTGGAGCAGGGTTCTACTCCTCTCACTCTTTCGGTGCTTGAGATGTGAGATTCACTCGAGTGTGAGCGGCTTTGCTTTTCTTCAGTCGGGCTTTTTTTGCAGACGGAAAAGGCTTCTTCGGTATGGCACCGATATAAAACTTGACTAATTAGGTTAATACGGCCCTGAAAGGGGGGGATCGATTTTCTCAATCTGATCCTATCGTTTCTCACGGAAATAGTCTTGTATGGCTGAAGGATCGATCTTTACGAACTAATCTTTCTTCTGGCGAATCGACTTCTAAAAATCTTCTTGTCTAGCCGATGGATCGATCTTCACGACCTAATCCTACTCTGGCGTATCGACTTCAGATAATCCTCTTCTCTTTCTTTGCGGGGCTTATATATAGGCGGATTGCCGCCCCATCTAAAGGGGGAAGTGACCAGGCCACAGATGCAAAAGGGGGGGGGGAGCGAATGGTGAGTTAGCATCTGGGGAGAGCGAGAATTCCTGAGGTGGCACTGGGGTGCCCAAGTCAGCTCGCAAATTATAGGCTCGTAACCGCACCGCTACTTGGCGTGCCTTCTGACTCGCACCGTTTTTTTTTCCTAACCACGGGTTTATGGGTCTCGTAGGTCATGCGATCGTTAGAGCGTCGTTTAAGGACCTTAGGTGGTCGCCTTCAAACATATGTTAGCTCCAACTGCCCACAGCGGCGAGGAGATCACACATGGTAAGCATTTTCGCCGGCTACCTTTCCCACGCTTCTCCTCATGAAGGGAGGGGGGCTTGAATGAGCCTATACTACTCCAGGATGCTTAATGTAGCCATTTCTCCACATTTACCTCCATTCTTAAGAAAATAACGGGAGGGGGGGGGGGGTTCAATCCAACGCTTACAATAATATACATGGGTAACTTACGGAACATTATATTATACAATAAATTCTAGTTCACTCGGGAATGCCTCGATAACATTTCACCTGACCTTAACCTTAATTCCTATATTACTGTGCCAACTTAGGATTTTCTTACCTACCACTCGGGTTACTCGCCCCTACTTACTTACAATTCTACTGATTTACACTTAACTTTGCTATAATACAATAGTTGGGCTGCTCCTTAATCGTCGACAGGGTTCCGACTTAACGAGTCGGCCATACAATTGTTGGACCCTTTTATGTAGTGAATGGAGTACTGGTACTCCATCAAGAGTAAACTCCATCTCAGGAGTCTTCCATTCTTACACTTATTTTTACCTAAGTATGACAACGGTTTATGGTCGCATTCCAACTTGAACTCGCGCCCTATTAGATAATATTTGAATTTACCTATGGACCATATTATGGCCAAAGCTTCAATTTCGATAGTAGCGTAGGCTTTTTCTCTACTCAACAGTTTCCTACTGACATAAGCTATGGGATAGGCTGTTTCGTCATCTTCGTATTGAAGCAATACTCCGCCTAGCCCGTCCCGACTAGCGTCCGTGCGAAGACTGAAGATCTTGTTGGGATTTGGTAAGCGAAGAATGGGCGCAGTTACGAGTTTTCCTTTTAGAATCTCCAACTGAGTTATTGCATGGGGGTTCCACGTGACAGGGTCTGACGCTGTCTTTTTTAACAATTCATTCAGTGGGGCCGCAATGGAAGCGAAGTGTGGTACAAAACGCCTATAGAACGAGGCCGCTCCCATAAACGATCGGAGTTGTTTCTTGGTTTTCGGCCGGGGCATCTTGACTATGGCGTCCACTTTTTCTTGCTGGGTAGTCAAGTTTTTTTGTCCTATTTTGAATCCCAGGTAGTCAATGGATTCGTAGGCAAAATAACACTTGGTCGGCCCGGCGGTTAGACCTTGCTCCTTCAATTTCTCCAGCAATGAGCGTAAGGCGTGTAAGTGTGACTCCCATGTAAGGGTAGCTACGTACACGTTGTCGAAGTAAAACGACACGTCACTTAGTCCAGCGATAATTCGCCTCATCATCCTATTATAATTGCTACCGGCTGTAAGTAGTCCGAAGGGTAGCCTGGTAAACTGTAACAGACCTCTCTCGGTCGCAAAAGCCGTCAGTTTTTTGGACTCCTTAGCGAGAGGTATTTGATAGTACGCTTTACATAAATCCAATTCGGTGATGAATTTAGCGTCTTCAAATAAATGAAGATTTTGATCTATTAGTGGGATGGGCTCGGCGTCGAAAACGGTCCCTGAATTCAATTTTCGGAAGTCCACGCACATCCGAAATGATTGATCAGGTTTCTTAACCATTACTATTGGGGAGCAATAATCGGACTCCGATGGCTCTAAAATTCCCAATTTTAGTAAATTCCGGACTTCCTTATTGAAGGCTTCTCGTAGGTGGATTGGTAAAGGATATGGTTTGCTCCGAACCACTGAATTAGTTTTTAGTTTTATTTCATGGATAAAATCCTTGGCACATCCAGGGTTTTCAGAAATGACTTCTGGGAATTCCATGAGCAAGTTCAACATTTCCGCTTTTTGTTGAATTTCTAAGTGGGGATTTATCTTTAAATCCACCCGAGGGTCTTCCGGGGTAGGTGAGAGCGAGGGAAGTTCGTATTCCTCGTCTTGTTCCACACACACGGTGTGTATGACTTGCAGGGGCGTAACCGGGTAAACGGCATCCATCGGTTCTGAGGTGAATTGGCGCCCTCTATCAGATAGAATTTCTTTAGGCAGGCCTACTCGTGCAAAAATTGAAATTAATGCTTCCGCGCAGGAAGTAGAGTCAATCTTCCGTAGGGCCACGGCATCTGGGAACCGGGTGGCACAATCCACTAGGGTGAGGATGTAGGAGTGTCCTCCACTTGAAGGGGGGTGAATTGGTCCCACCAAATCAATTGCCACTCGAAAGAATGGTTCGGTTATAACGGGCACCTTTTGTAAGGGAGCGGGAGGTACCCGTCCTCTGGAGGGATCCTTCTGACACACGTCGCATGATCGGCAATAGGCCACAATTTCCCTGGCGGCCTGGGGCCAATAAAAGTGTCGGAATATCTGCTGCGCCGTTTTGTTGTGCCCAAAGTGTCCGGCTAATATTCCATCATGCGCGGTATTCAAAATTCTTTGCGTGTATTCTTGAGGTACATACAGTGCTTTCTTGTTCTCCTTATCCTCCTCGCTGATAGTACTGTAGAGAAGTGAGTCTTCTACGATATACTGGATAGGCTTCTTTCCTTTCACTTGGAGAATTTCACCTTTAATAGCTTTCTCCCATAGAGGTTTAAGAGTGGGGCATTCCTTCTGAGCACTGGCGAAGGAAGTCAATTTGAACCCATTGTCTTCGAGGGTAATCCTCGGGGTCAACTTAGCAGGTTGCTCTTTCCTCTGGGCTTCTTGTGCCCGGGTGACTACTTGTTGGGCCACTTCTTGCTGGGGAATTAGGGGGTTTTGTCCGATTAGTACTGCGCAGAACTTAATCGGGGCTACTACCACGTCCGTCCAACCGGTGAAATATCTGCATTGTATATGACATCTCACGACGGGGAATCGATTGTCGCGTCCTAAAAAGTCGTGGACGATTGCGAATTTCTTATGGGCAGGGTTTACTGGGGGCAGCAACTTGTCAGATACCACTATGCACGTGCATCCGGTGTCTCTGACTAAAGTGGATACTCGGCACCCATTAACAGTGCCCTCTTCAAATTGTAGGCCGCCTGGCGAACTTTTGTTGAATAGAAAGTTTACCTGTTGCTGGGGCCCTTCGGATGTTGGCGCGGGGACGTAGGACGAATCAGCTTGTCCTGCTGGGATAGCGGCAGTCAGGTTTTGCACCTGTTGTCTCGAGGTCTCCCTCGAGACCTATTATCCCGCAAGTATAACAAGTGATGGGCTTCCTGGGATACGTGCCGGTATTAGGGTATGATCCTTGTGGAATCCTAACTTCTTTTTGATTTTTTTCTCCTCCAAAATTTGGTTTATAAGTTCCTTTTGCTGCTGCGAACTTAAAGGGCTTCTTCTGTAAATGCCTGGGTGGCGGCCCATTTTTCTTTGGGGAGGGAGCCTTCTCTTTCTTGTACTCCCTAGGATATAACCGATGATTTACCGCGTGGAGGTCAGCCTCGTCCAGGCACTCGTTGAAGGTAGAAGTTTTTCGGTCCTTAACGAATGCACGGATTTCCTGAGGTAGTGTACTTAGTAACTGATCTCTCAGCATGAAGTCGACGACCGCAGCGACTTCGTTCTCTACCCCTTCTGACTCCATCCAAAACTTTAGGCTTCGACGAAGCTCAAAGCCAAAATGTTTGTATGTTTGTCCAGGTCTTATACGAGACTGCCTAAACTTCATCCTATATTCTTCCGGGTTAAGGTTTGTTGCTGAGAGAAGTTCGCTTCTGAGGGTAAAGATACGAATATCTCTCTCATCCTACGATTGAGTAGCGGTAACAGTCTGGCGACCCCATCTTCTTCTAGGTCCCAATTATTGACTTCAAATATTTTCTCAAAATGGGAGAGATATGAGCATAAATCTCCTTCGTCCTTGTACTCCGGGAGTTCCATGCTGGCCGCTGGTGACACTCCTGTTTATGATGACACTGACTGCACCTCTAACTGGTCTTTACTAAGAGCTATTTCGTGGGCCCTTATCTTCTCTCTTTCATCAGCTTCCATTTTCGTCTTTTCTGCTTCCATTTTCATCTTTTCTCTTCTTTCTTCTCTTTCGTTTCTCGCTTTCTCCTGAATAAACGAACTCAGATCGGTTCCTTCCAGTCCGAGGCTTTGACCTTGCTTCCGATAAAGGTCAAACAATGCCATCGCGCTTATGTCAGTCATCTACCTTGTTTTTACTCAAGCCTGACCTATTCCACCACCGAAACTTACCACTTGGCCTAACAATTACCTTTAGATGGTATCCACCTCTAACTTTACCAATTTCCCACTCTTCAAATATCCTATTATTCCTGGTGCTCCTTTTATGTGTTAGCTCTTCCTTAAATAGACACTGCTGGGTTCTTTCTAATATAAAACCTCTAGACCTGACACCACTTTTATAATATGCCGTAGAATGACCCTTGGCTTTGATCACTCTACGCTTTGACACCCTTATGTAGCGGTATGCTTTAAGGGGCGTGAGTTACTTCTATGATGAAGTAGGCTTTGTTCTAAGAGTGCTATTTTTGTGGTTTAGTCCTTAAGGAAGAGCTATTTTTAAACACATAAGGATAAGAGGAAACACCAGAATCTACCAAAAATAAACATGTATTTTAAATTAAATATTACAAACCAACAGTAAAAACATTTCTATATTTGGCCTCAAATGACAAAATATAAACAAGTAGGCTTCCGATAAACAAACCAATTGCCAATTAGTATTTTTATCACGACCCTATTTGTTTAGCCTAAAACATTAAATTGATGTACTGTCATCTACAAACACATATGACCTAGGTTCAAGAATAATGGTTTCTACTCTCCTTTAAAACGTGGGACGTACTAAACTTCTACTATCGTAATAGAGATATAAATGTTATTGTTAACTTACAGGTAGGTATTAGGGATTGCCGGATGTCGCTGGAGGACTTATCTCTCGCTTTGAAGTGTTGCTTCGTCGCTGCTTGAATTTTCGAGGAGGGATTGCTTGTCGCCTGTGCCGGGTGATGATTCTTCAACGTAATTAAAGAACGGGAGCTCGTTGGGGCAGGGTTCTACTCCTCTCACTCTTTCGGTGCTTGAGATGTGATTCACTCGAGTGTGAGCGGCTTTGCTTTTCTTCAGTCGGGCTTTTTTTGCAGACGGAAAAGGCTTCTTCGGTATGGCACCGATATAAAACTTGACTAATTAGGTTAATACGGCCCTGAAAGGGGGGGATCGATTTTCTCAATCTGATCCTATCGTTTCTCACGGAAATAGTCTTGTATGGCTGAAGGATCGATCTTTACGAACTAATCTTTCTTCTGGCGAATCGACTTCTAAAAATCTTCTTGTCTAGCCGATGGATCGATCTTCACGACCTAATCCTACTCTGGCGTATCGACTTCAGATAATCCTCTTCTCTTTCTTTGCGGGGCTTATATATAGGCGGATTGCCACCCCATCTAAAGGGGGAAGTGACCAGGCCACAGATGCAAAAGGGGGGGGGGGAGCGAATGGTGAGTTAGCATCTGGGGAGAGCGAGAATTCCTGAGGTGGCACTGGGGTGCCCAAGTCAGCTCGCAAATTATAGGCTCGTAACCGCACCGCTACTTGGCGTGCCTTCTGACTCGCACCGTTTTTTTTTCCTAACCACGGGTTTATGGGTCTCGTAGGTCATGCGATCGTTAGAGCGTCGTTTAAGGACCTTAGGTGGTCGCCTTCAAACATATGTTAGCTCCAACTGCCCACAGCGGCGAGGAGATCACACATGGTAAGCATTTTCGCCGGCTACCTTTCCCACGCTTCTCCTCATGAAGGGAGGGGGGCTTGAATGTGCCTATACTACTCCAGGATGCTTAATGTAGCCATTTCTCCACAGGTTTCATTTACGGGGTCTCATGGAAAGTAGACACTCTAACCTCCCTATGAGAGCGGAGGTTAATAGAAAAGTCTCTATAAGATCAGAAATTTTAGAGTTATCATTTATACATATAATTGGTCCCAATCCAACGTGGGTGAGTTTTGCCAATTGGGCCCGCCATTTAGGAGAAATTGTTCCGAAACTTTGACCATAAAGGATGGTGCTGGAGGAAGGTAAGCCAAGTCGACGGCCCAATACACCCTGTATCTAATACTTGCCCTAGCTAGGGAACTTTTGGCCCTCGCAGCACAGCAGGTAGGGACCTCACTATTTACTCGGTCATTTGCCAAGGCTCAGAAAAGGACGAAAGTGCGCCGGACAGCCAGAATATTTGTGGATAAGAGACCAAGTGTGGAAAGGGGTAGGAGGGTATGTGATCAAGAAAGGTGGAGATAGATCGGTCAAATAACGAGTAGAACAGGTGATCACTTATTATTATCATACCCTGGTGCTTGGAGATTCCAGAATTACATGCAGTCCACTAAAACACCATGGCTACCCGCCCGACTTCTGTACAAGCAAAAACACTCCTCCTAGTGTACCCCGTAAGGGGCGCGGCGATTTGCTATCCTGGCCGCCGTGCTAACGGGACTCAGCGCCCCGTCCGGCCCCAGCTTAGCCTCTCTTCCTTCCTTCAGATAGCCTGTATTTCTCACCTACCTCGTCGCTTTTCATACAACCTCTCCCACAACTTTCTCTGGTCAGCCTCTAATTTTACAGGGTAAATGCTGACCTTCTTCTCAGCCAACCGTCCCGGATCGGGGCTGAGGGGGGAGGGGACAATGTTCCCTAATCTCTGAGCTATGGTCTGGGGTGGTTTGTTTTTAACAACCTGCTTCATCCCCACCCATACCTTCCTCAAATGCCTTTTCCTTTTTTCTTCACACTCTTTCAATTTTACGCCGTGTTTAAGGTGGAGCCTCCATGCCGATGGAATTCCAGGCCACCAGGCGGGAGGGGTAGTTCCGAATGGTAGCCCCTGGCTCTGCCAGGCCTGTACGCACCCATTGCAGTGCGGGATACTGCGAGGGGTGATGAGCTATTGTGTCCCGTGGAAAATTTAGGGTCACCATGCCCACTGATAAAAAAAATAAAATCTCTCCTTAATACCCCCTGTAACAATGACGGAGCCGCCCTCGGGCAGCTCCGCCGAAAAAAATGGTGGTCGCCCCTTGTGCTTGCGCAGGGAACCCTCCATATTTCTCTAACCGGAGATGAGGCTTACTCCTCTTCTACAATTACAGGGGTAGGGGACTCCCCTCCACCCCCTTCTCTGGAGGTGATTTCGGGCACCTCCATATTTCTAGCGGCAGTCCCTCTTTTTCTTTCCAAGGGGACTGCCAAGAAAGCCAGCAGGCTTCCCTCAAAAAACCTGCTGGCAAGAATACTCAACCTTGCCAGGGTTAAGGCCCGTGCCTCCCCACACATAACTGGTGACGCTGCAAACGAGACTTGCGATGTCCTGGGAGGAAAAGGCTAACTGGAGGCCCCTCCTGTGATAGACATGGTCCTTGAGGCAACTGGACTTTACTTCCAGAGGCGGACAACCCTTCAACGACAGGTTTACTGTAAGGGAGTTGCGCTTCGCTCTCGCTTCGTGCGCAGACACCACCCATGGACCAGACGATGTCCCGTACGCCATGCTTCGACACCTGGATGAGCGAGGCTTGGCTTTTTTCTTAGATTTTTTTAACAGGATCTGGGTGGAGGGTCTTCTCTCAGATTCTTAGCAAATCGCTACTGTGCTCGCCTTTCGCAAACCGGGGAGAGATCACTCTACTCCGACCGGTTTCCGCCCAATCTCTCTAACCTCTTGCGTGTGCAAGTTGATGTATAAATTTGTAAATGTTAAATTAGCCTTTTTCCTGGACAGCGGAGGCCATCTGTCTTCTGCACAGTGCGGCTTCCGCAAGTTCCACTCCACGTCAGATGCTCTGCTCCGACTGGAAAATGCCGTCTGTGAGGCCTTCCTTCGTAGACAGCACTACGCCACGGTGTTTTTTTCAAACTGGAGAAGGCCTATGATACCACATGGCGATACGGTATCATGGAGACTCTCCACGCAAAGGGGGTGAGGGGACGCCTCCCAATGTTTATATCTGAATTTTTGCGAGATCGTCGATTCCGCGTACGGGTGGGGGAAGCCCTCTCCGGCCCAAAGGAGCAAGAAGAGTGTGTCCCGCAGGAAGGTGTCCTCAGTGTCACACTCTTTTCCCTGAGCATCAACGGCATTACCTCGGTGCTGCGGGAAGATGTTCTCGCTACGCTCTACATGGAGGACCTTTCGATCTTTTTTGGCGTGGCCCAGATGCCAACTCTGGAGCGTCGACTCCACTTGTGCCGAAGCGCACAAGTTTCGGTTTTCTTTGGCTAATACTAAGTTGGTGCACTTCTGCCGCCACCCTCGGCTCCACCCCGACCCAGATTTGTTTCTTAATGGAGAGCGCCTGGAAGTGGTTGAATCTCACCGTTTCCTTGGTCTTGTATTCGACCGACGCCTCACCTGGGAGGCTCATATTCGCAGCCTTAAGGTCTTTTGTCCCCGCGCCATGGATATTCTCCGTTCCGTGATGTTCAGCACTTGGGGTGCTGATAGGGCTACTGCCCTACTTTTTTATAGTTCCTTTGTTCGTTTGAAGCTCGACTACGGATGCGAGTTTTATGCCTTTGCAGCCAAGCGTGTATTGCGGAAGATGGACTGGATCCACCTCACCGGCCTTCGCCTTGCGACCGGTGCCTTCCGCACTTTCCCCATTGAGAGCCTGTTGGTCGATTCTGGAGACATGCCACTCGCTCTGCGCCGCGTGTAGTGCATCACTTGCCTGTTTGCGCGAGCCTGGCGCCTCCCTCAGTCGCCAACAGCTCTCACTGCATTCGCAGCTGATCTCGACGGTGCCTATACCGCTGAGAGACGCCAGTCATACCCTAAGCCTTTAGGTTTAGGGCTAGGAAACTCCTTTGAGAGCTAGGTTTAGCTCTTGGGACGGTGGCGCCTCTGGTTCTGCCCAGGACGCCACCCTGGAGGCTTCCACATTTGGCTATTTGTCGCCACGTCTCTGCTCTCAAAGCTTGTACAGCACCGGGAGTATTGCGTTCGACCTTTTTGGAGCACACCTCGTGTCACACTGGAACCGTGCCTGTGTATACAGATGGCTACAAGTCCCAAGAGGGGGTCGCTTCCACGCCGTATCGCCTCGGTTTGAAGTCAGCGGGGCTCTGCCAGGCGCTGTCTCTGTCTTCACAGCCGAGCTGGTGGCAATACACCACTCGGTACGGGAGATTACGCGACGTGCCCGGTTCGGAGACCGGATTGTGATCTAAAGTGAGTCACAAAGCGCCCTGAGTGCTCTCGGGGCATTGGAATCTCCACATCCCCTGGTTCGCGATATCCGTGACGCCACAGTTGTGGCGAGCTGGGTGGATGTCGAGATTATCTTCTGCTGGGTTCCTGGACATGTAGGAATTGCGGGGAATGAGCGCGCCGATGAGGGCGCCAAAGAGTCCGCGAGGACTCTGCAACCGGACCAGCATTTCGCTCTTCCTCACACCGAATACATGGCAGGAATGTGGGCAGCTCTTCGGACTGCTTGGCAAAGAAGATGGAAGACGGTCGAAGGGAACTTAAAGTTGCGTGCCATTGTGCCGCGATTGTTCCCATGGACCTATTCCCTAATGCCGCGACGGCTTCATCTCGCTTTCTGTCGTCTCCAAATCGGACACACTCGTGTGACGCATCGCTATCAATGGAGTGCTCGCCTGCGCCCTATTGTGACGACTGCGTCGTCCCCCAGACTGTTCAGCACATTGTTGTCGAATATCCCAGTCTGAGTGATCTTCGCGCACGTTACCTGTCGCGGTACCGGGATGGGCGGGGTTGCTACCGCCTGTCCCTTGTACTCGGGACGAGTGCGTCCACATTGATTGGTGGACTTGTTGACTTTTGGGGGGAGGCCAGCCTTCTCCCTATTATTTACCAGGTTTTTTTTGTTTTGTTTTGTTGTTTTTTCCCTTATAGGTTGCACGCTTCTTCGGCGGGGGGACCTCCCCCCGACGCAGGAGCTTGCTTACTACTCGTTTCTTTTTCCCTTTTTTAATTTCTGTTGTTGTTTGGGTTGTTGTTTTTTGTGTGTATTATTGCATTAGATTTTAATGTAGCCTAGTACTAGGCAGTTTTTAATACGGCGACTAATGCCCAAGTAGGCAGTCGCCAGATGAGCTCTCCTAAAAAAAAAAAATTCCTCCTGGTGCAAAGTGCGGGAGAACACGTTGATTGGAGAGCCGTAATAATAAATAATGCATATAATAAATAATAAAAATAATATTAATAACTTATACTAATAATAATTAATACTAATCATGATAACTATAGTAAATCATAATAATTTTAATACATTGCGGGGCCCTTGATAAAGAGTTCCGCTTCTCTGCCTCATAAACGAAGGCGGGGGCCGCAATTTGAACCCCTCTGTACCTACAGGGGGGGGGGGCAAAGTTTAAATTTTGTCAGAGATACGGTTTTTGAGGATGAGCCTGTATGCCAAACTTACTTGGTGTCGTCATTTCCGTGACCTGTGACGGAGATGTCTCCGGAAGATGGACCTACCTAAGATGCTCTCCCATACATTTTGGGGGAGCCATATGTGGACGTTGTGGAGGCTATACACCTCCCTCGTCCAGTCCAAGGTGCACTAGGAGAATGAGTTGTATTCCTCGGGCTCCCCGTCATCTCTTCGCATTCTGGATCCTATCTGCAACATGACCCTTCTCCTATTCAGTGGCGCACTCTGTTCTTACTCTATATCGAGCATTTATGCTGGGGGTGGCATCTGTGCCGTCTCTAGGTACTGGTAACTCGTGCGGTTGCCTGGGGCACGCAATGGGCTTAGGGGCGCCATCAGGGATCTTCCAAAAAAACGAGTGACCTGCGCCTGTCTCCCAGTAACGACAGACGAGGGGGAGACACAGGTAGGGAGGAACGGGGTTCCCGATCGAAGCGTGGAAGAATTTATCTACAGAATCGAATGCAATTGGCCGTTAGTATAATAAAGAAAGCTGCGGGACTCTGGGGCTATGGAAAGGAGGGTACCAAAGTAATCTTTAATAATTACAATAGGTATATGATATATACAAAAAGAAAAGATTGCAAACGGATACTTAATGTTTACAGGGAGCGAATAGATAGGATCAAACGTGAGCCCACAAGCGGCTGCTATTGAGCCAATATACGAACATACACTTTACGGGTTGACTCGTCAAGAAACCACAATTGAGTCACTGAAGGCTAGCTTGGGGGTTGAGGCGTTGATACGACGCGGGGATTGGGTGATTGAACGAGTAAATCGTAATCGATGGAGTTTAAACTCGAGAAGTGAATTCGAGGGAGTACTTGCGCCAGACGAGATTAAAACCGAATCCAAGGATAGCCAATTGACTGGGGCTAAATTCCTTCGGTGAGAATTCTTTTTTCGAGCTTGAGAATGGAGAACGGAGCTGAATCGAGAAAACTATGTGTCTCGTGCAGAAAAGCGGGTCTATACTTCCCTTTTCCCGGCTGTGTCTAGCATTATATATGGGACGGCTGGAAGCGAAAATAGCTCAGGCCAAAGAGGGACATTTCCTTAATCAAACACCCCACCGGGGCATAGGGATGAACTCCTGTGGGGCTTCTTGATATCGCCCGGAGAGGCGGGAAGCGTCATCTTGCACCCCCGCGCTTGGAATTCTTGCTCCTGCCTCATCAGCGAAAGCGGATCGATTCTCTCACGGTTCCCACGACTTTGTTCTGCGTCGCCCGACCTCGTGCTGGGCCTCATGGCTGTATTAACCTCTATTCCCGACATTCCTAGTTTGTTAAAAAATAACGTGTAATAAAATCATTTCTATTCTCTATTTTTAGTTTTTCCTTGCGATTTTTTTTTAGAATTATACTTATAAAGGACGGCAAACATCTGCTCGCCTAGGGCGCCAGTAACCATAGAACTTGCCCTGGGTTGCATTTTCCTTCTTTATCACCACTACCTACATTTCTGTCTGCGGTATATTTTCTGTATTAAGCAGCTTCCTTGCTTTAGACGTCTCGTGTGAAGATTAACTGCGCTATCTCTTAGCTGAGGGTCCCTCTTTTAGCACAAATTATGTGTTCCGATTCTGATCCAGTCTGGTGTTCTTTCTCTTTCATAACTTTAATTATAGTTTTAATTCACTAGAAATGGGAGCTTTGGTATGTACACCCGTGTTTTTTTATTTTGCTTTGGTGTGGCGCAAAAGGTCCCCACCCCCTCACTTCATTTTCGATTTTAGTTAGGCTATTTCGAGGAATTTCATTTGTTTATCGATAGATGTTAGCTGTGTATACTCTGTTCCAAATAATAATAATACCTTTCAGACAGGCGCGCTTTACTCCCGGCAAAGAGTCTTTCTTACGCTTCTACCGCATGTCCACATTACAAGCTTTCCTGCTGGTATCCATTGATGCCTCTACTACTGAAAATCACTGGTACCTCCTAATGCTCACAGCAACAATCTTTAACACTTGCAAGGAAGCAATTATCTGAAGCCGGTTAGGGTTCTCCCATCAGCTCCTCAGTCATGCGCCAACCAAATCACCAGGCACAACTATCTTCACCAATGGCTCATATTTACTTCATAGCTTTTATGCTGGCGTTGTGATGCTGCCTCTACCCTTTTTTACTTCCGGCTTCCGCTTTCTTTCTGGGTGCTCATCGTACACGGAAGAGGTGAGCGCTATCCGGAGGCCCTCTTCACTATCTGCTAACTCCCTTCTACTGAATGTGTACTGTTCACAGAGTCTCCGAAGCACGATTTCTGCATTGCCCCTATACTCCCATCGCAATCCTCTGATCCGTCAGATCCGATTGTTCTTGAATGAGTTTTCTACCCTACACAATCTTGTTACCATTCTGTTGGCTGCCCTCCTTCGGTGAGGTGTCTGGCAATAAAGCAGCTGACCATGCTGCTCAGTCTCCTAGCCAGCAGGCTCAGTTGCCCTTCCATTCACTGAGCTCCTTCCACATGTGGAGATCCTAGATGTACAATGGCTGGCTGATTGGCAAACTCCGTTACTAGACTTCATCATTCACAGCTCCCGTCAGAGAGATGGTGCTGACCCGCCTTCGCCTTGGACACACGAGGCTAACTCAGTTACTTTGTCTAGCTATCTCCCTCCCGGTTGTATACCTGCCCTACTGGACTCGCCACTTCTTCCCTATTCTCCCCTACCCTAGCTCAGAACTGATTTAATCGACAGGTTGTCCTTTGTTGTCCGTAAATAATCTCTCTTCTTCCATCCCTGTCAGCAGACTTCTCCCCGTGATACAATGGCGTATTCGTTCTCCTCACGTTTTCCAGCCTACACCTATCCCACCCTTTGACAGTAAAACGCCTCGTTAAATGGGACTGGCAATAAATTGTCCCATTAGTTTTATCGGTTCTTGATTCCTATAAGCTACCGATTGCCTAGTCTTCTATTAGGGTTGATTAATGTACTGACCAATTTTTAGCATATTGAGCTTTTTTTTCCCATGTCATAAAGTTTTAAGAGAAGAACGGTTAAATAAAAGTAATTACCGGTTACAAATTTTATTTATAAAACAAATGTGACAATAGTTTGCACTGACATTTAACCTAAATCCCTGAGTAGTGGTTTGCGTGCAAATTAAAGCACAAGTTCCAAGCAATAAAATTCCACTTATCTTCTTAACCACTTTTTAAGCTTCTATCGAAGCCAATTTTCTGACATTGATAACTTAGACCCCCAGATCATATCACATTTAAATAACAAACCAAGTCGAATTTTACATTCTATAATAATTCCTAGTCTTTAATGACAAAAAAATAATTTACAGTCATTTAATTTTACCACTAGTTAATTTCCTTAACGAGAAAAGACTAACTTGAACCTATCCAGAATATTTTATAGCCTTCAAAAAAGCAAATGCCAGAAGACGTAGTCCTTAAACTATTAGAACTTATTAAAAAAATCCAATTATTTTTCCTATATACATTTATGTAAGCACTAACATCCTCAAAATACTAGAGTTAAAGTTTATCTGGCTTGCCAATATCACAGGGAGAAATATTTTAGTCAAATAAAGCAAACAAAAAACTGGAGATATTGCGAGAAATGAAAAATGTTACAACAAAGTCACATGTAAAATGTTTCCCCAACTTGCAGTTAAAAAACAAAACAAAAACGAATGACTAATAAATTAAAATTAATAAGAATCACTGTGGATTGTAAAATGTATTTAAATTTTGTTCCCTTTATAACTAGCTTTTGTGAATAAGAGGCTATTAATTACAATTAGATTTTAAACCGCTACATTGAGTGTTATTTGTTTGCAATTCAATTGGGCCTAATTTTTGGTTGGAATTTATCTAAGTTATCCATTTATAAGCCGGTCGATGTCATTTGGAGAAAGGAAAGAGTTTTAAGTTTAAGAAAATAAATTAACAGATCTCTAGAAAAAAAGACGTCATGCTCCTCACGTAACGTGGCAGCAAAAATAGAAAAATAAATTAACGAAGAGTTGTCATTGTACAATAATAATATATTAGTTCTAGAGATCATTAAATGGTATTTAAAAAAAAAAACTTTCATCATTTGATATTTACCATTACGCTGTTTCATATTACTCCATGCTGGAAGACAAAAGCTACTTGGCTTAAATATAAAAGTAAAACAAAATATAAATAAATGTATAAAAGCGAACTACTTAATAAAGCGCATGAAACATCACGATCAAACCACCGCGTCAAAGGACGAATTTGACGTTCAAAAATGGCTCATTCATTATTGGAAGCTTAATATAAACTTAAAACTATTTTTTACTAGTTCCTTTTTCAATTCTTTCAAAAGAGATTGAAGAAATTGAACTTTAGGTAAAGCTTAACTATCACGTTATCTCTTTCACATCACAATCTTTATCTAAAAGAGAAAGGAGTAACTTCAATATACGTATATATGTTTGAGCTGATGACGTAAATGGTCGGGAATTGTCGTCTGATGAACTTCGGCCTTTCCAGTTAATTTTTGACTAGCCTTTCTCAAGGCTTGAGAGATGTACCTCTTCCATTCAGGCTCGGGATCAGTCGGAAAGATAATGGCCTAGAAGAGAAAGAAACTGATTATGGATCTGGTAAAGATGACATCCCAAGGTTTTAAACGACCCTAACCTAACTTAAACTTAATCTAGAATAGACTAAGTTAGATTAAGTTTCATTACGGTCGGAAAGCTGGGATGCCTCATATTTACAACATCCCTGATTTTTTTTTAGACCAAAAACTAACGAGAGCATCCAATTATACGATAAAAATAA
Source organism: Ceratothoa steindachneri (assembly GCA_963969495.1). Lineage (NCBI taxonomy): Eukaryota > Metazoa > Arthropoda > Malacostraca > Isopoda > Cymothoidae > Ceratothoa > Ceratothoa steindachneri. The sequence goes on from OZ018319.1 coordinate 214,368,311, forward strand.
TCTAAGTGGTGAATTTAGGGTACGTGACAATATAAAGATACACAACCAAATTTCTTAAAGGTAGAAATCGCCTTTTTCTTCATCACTAAAGATGGGAAACAAAGGAAAATCGATAATAGATAAACAGGCTAAAATGTATGCAATGACAGGTCTTAACTCTGCGTGCTGGGGTTGTGATGCTGCTTACAAACACCCTGGGAATTAATCAATACAATTTGCCCTCTTGCGGGTGAAGATAGAGACTAGTGCATTTCAATAAGTTGAAACACGGCTATTTTTACATATAATTGATCGAACCAACGAGGGCTACTTCACCCAAGACAAATGAGAGAAATGTCTAACAGAAAAAAATAGAGGGGCAGTAAAAAAGATATTATAATTGGGGAGTGAGAAAAAACATGGGGTCAGTTGCGCGTCGTACCAGACTAAATATGACAGCCCATATGTAAAATGGGAGAAGAGAGAAGCCTGGGGTCCTACCAAAGATTTAATAATTCTATTGCTTATTCTTTCTCAAAATTTAAAACGAAAACCAACGAGGTTGTCTACTGCAGAAAGTTTCTAAGAAGAGATTCAATTATCGTTGCTCGGGTAGGGGGATTCACTGGTCCCCTCACAAGAGGGCTTCTCTCTACTTCTACTGCTCCAAACGATGGCAATAAGCACGCAAACAGTGGAGGTCAAATTGGTTACCATCGGAACAAGGTCCGCTGACCAAAAGGTCACGCGTTCTTAAATATTCTGATTTATGACCTTACGACCTTCAAAACTTTCAATAATTCAAAGACTAACCTTAGGAGGACCTTGGCAACTATATCATTCGAAAGAGAATGTAAAACAACATAAGGGTTTCTTATCTCGTTAGAATCGGCCGAATAGTTATAATGGTTTGACCAAAACAAAACAAAAGCAAAACCGGGACCGACCGACCGATCGACATAGTGAGATGTAGACTCGCACGCGACTAAAAATTGCAACCATTCTTTCTTTTCTCCGTTTTTTATTCGCTTGAAATTTTGAATCCATAAATATTTTATTGCAAAAAGAAGCTTGTCTGCCATCTTTGTTGTGGAGCCGTGGACAGGCTTCAGGAGAGATGCGGGGCCTCTAGGACACCGCCCGACGTAGTTTCCTTTTATGATTAATCTAAGGTCCTCCTACACATTTGCTATTTCCCTCATTTTACCACTTTTTGCGATCCCCTTTGTTTCTTTTGTGAGGCGAACAAAAAGCGATACCCCCTCCCCCCGAAAAATAAACTTTAAAAACAAACCTGTAAATAAGGATCGATAGAGTTACTTCGATTTCTGTTTTTATCGACTTCGTCATTTTCTGACTTCATCTTCTGTTTTCTTCGCATCTTACTGAAAAAAAAATGTTAGGGAGGATATGAAAAATGTTGAAGATAAAAAAAAAAATTGCAACGTAGTTCAAGCGATATTCTTAAATTGCACTCTTCAACCATCTTATTATAATGATTCTAGTGTGCGTGTGTGTATGTGTCCTTATGTGCATTTTTTTAAATACAATTTGTGAAATGATTTTTTTTATTACACCAACTTTAAATTTGTTGTGAAATAAAATACCTATTTCTCTCTCACACTTTTTTAAATTTTGTGAGCGAAGCGAACATGCACCGCAAACCGAGCAAAAAACGCTCGTAGGCCGAATTTGTTGCTAGTTTCCACAAAATTTTAAGTTCGAAAGAAAAATCAAACGTTTTCATGGATTTAATTCGTTGTTTTTTTTCTGTATTAGTAACGTCAGTCTTGATAATAATTCCTTTTCAATTGTAAACTTGATCATCCTCGAAGTGAAATTATCAGTGTTGGAAGGAATTAAATTTATATCTTAATTATGTATTCAAATGTTAAAACTGCTTTGCTGAAAGAAAACAAGTCAGAAAAAAGTGCTTAAACTTAAAAAAATAAGGCCTCCTCCCCCCGCCTTGAAGTGTGCATAGTTATCATTTCCAAGAGGATGTTGTGATGGAACCTCGTATTTAGTCAACGGAATTTCTTGAATGATTTAGCTTAGCCCTCGGTACGCCATATGGGGTCAGATTGACCCCCCAATTCTTTTTAATAACATTCCGTTTAGCCACTTATTTTTTTTAGGGATCTGGCCTTTCAAAAGTGCGTTTCTAGTCAGTCAGTGCATAGGGACACGAAGTTTGAAAAGTAAAGATATTATACTTTAGTAGTGATAAGGTAGCAAACTTCGTTGGGGTCATCTGGTACCCCACCTAGCATACCGTGTAACAATTTTTGTTTTGTTTGTTTTGTTTGTTTTTCAGGTTCTAGATTATAATTGAACATGGCGCTGCCTGTTGATCTATTTTACAGTCAAAGTGAGGGAATTGAAGAAGATCCTTTTATTTTTGATGGTGATAATGACTCTTGTAGGGACTTATCAGATGCAAATGACTATGAGCCACAAGTTACTGCTGGAAGTAATGATGATAGTGAGATAACCAGTGATTTAGTGAGTGAGACTGAGAGTGACAATTCAAATGATGGTGATAGTCCTCGAAAAGAGTTTGTGCTAAGAAAAGACAAAGTAACCAAGTAGTATACTCTACCTCCAAGACGTGGAAAGTACTTGCCGCAAAATATTGTTCGTGAAAAGGCTGGTGTTTACAGTTCTTTTCCAACACAATAAATATGCTGCTTTCCGCTTTTTCATAACAGATGAAATAATTGAAACAATTCTTGAAGCTACGAATCAAAGGGAAAGTGTTGTGTACGGTACATACTGGAACGATGTGGATGCTGTAGAACTTATGGGTTGGCTAGGACTTCAGGTTAGATGTGGAATCGACAAGGATAATAAGCGTCATATTGATGAACTTTTCAGCACCAAGACAGGTCCGCCTATTTATCGACATGAATACTCGAACGGAACGAAGGGATGGTTAAGAAGGAAATGGCACCTATACATGATGTTTTCCAAAAGTTTGTTGGTGCCTCCCAAGTAACCTACGAGGGTCGCGCATACGTAACTATTGATGAGTCGCTACTAGCATATAGAGGAAAATGTTCATTCAAGGTTCATATGCCTAGTAAACGTGATAAGTATGGCACAAAAGTGTGGAATATGGCTGATGCAACAAATGCCTATCTTCTGAATGCCCAAATTTATAAGGGAAAAGTTGATGGGATAGTTGAACGAGGACAACCTCAAAGAGTTGTACGTGATCTTATTACAACAATTCAAAACACTGGAAGAAACGTGACGACAGACAACTCATTTACTGATTATGGTCTTGCCAAAGAACTACTTGACAAGAAATTGACACTGTTTGGAACTCTGAGGAAGAATAAAAGGAAAATTCCTTCATCATTTCAAGCATCAAAGGATCGTAAAGTCCACTCATCAAAAGTTGGCTTTTCCGAGGACAAACGCGTTACAATCTGCAGCTATGTCCCAGCGGAAAATAAAAATGTTCCCTTGTTAAGTTCAATGCATTTTGAAAAAAGGGGTAAAGGAAGAAGAACCCTTCAAGCCTCGTGTAATTCTTGAGTACAACAAAACAAAAGGTGGTGTTGACCAATTAGACCAGCTTGTAAAGAACTACACTTGTAAGTGCATATCAAACAGATGGCCTTTGGTTGTCTTTTATTGGATGGTGGACGTTGCAGGTTACAATTCTTTCACCTGTTTCAAGAAGGAAAATCCCACTGCATATGAAGGGCCCCCAAGGGCGACGAAAATTCCTAGCGGAGCTGTCAGAGCAATTATGCTTGCCACAAATCAAACGGCGTTCTGTGTCATCTGGAAGATATATGTCAATGCATGTTAAGATTTGTATAAATGCATTTGTGAAGGAAGAAGATACACCAACAGCATCAGCAACATAGAGTCAAGGAATGCATGTGAAAAGAAGATGTGGATTTTGTCCTAGAAAGATGGATAAGAAGATACAGAAGTCATACAAAAGTGTGATAAAGCTATTTGTGAGGAGAATGCATATTTAGTTTGTACTGAATGTTTACTAGCTTTGTAAATCATTCAGGAGTTTTCTGATGCAAATGTCACTTGTTTATATTTATGTTCACTTGATTTGCTAAACATTCAAGGGTATTCTGAAAATAAATATCAGTAGTGTTTTCGTTCTGAACATGTATTCAACCACAATTTTCGTGTAATTTCATTTTCATAATACTGTGCAATTTTTCTTTTTGTTATTATAACTGAGAATACATTTATTTTGTTATGTAAACACCATGGTGAATGAATACTATTGAAATAAACTAAAGATATATGCCATAAAAATTATTAGATGTACAACCTTTCGAAAATTTTGCAGAAATTCATTAAAATTTTGCTTTTATAAAAAAATAAATAAAAGGGAGACATGGTGGATTGGCTCCACGCGCCGTCTCCTGGGCAACATATGTACAAAATTTAACGTTTGTAACTTTGTGCATATGGCAGAAATCCACCACTTAAGTTGGGGTCTTTCAGGACCCCTCATGGCGTTTTTAGTTATTTTTTCCCACCTAGCGTACGGCGGGTTGATGGTAGAGTAATTATGACGTTTAAATCTTGGGTTAGCAAATTGCGCATTTAATCCGCTCAATACGAGCATTTATGGTTATCATTCAAAGTTTTATTGCATCAAGGCAGTTCTCATTAAGCTGTCATTGGCGAAATTTATAGCTTCTTTTGACCATTCGAAGTAGGTTTAAAAGGGTGAAGGCACTGCTTTCCCTGTTAATAGTCAAGGGTAAATGCACGGTATGATAAGTGATTATATGAATAAAATGTCAGGAAACAAGAAATTTCAAGGTAGAAATTTCTTTTTAACTAGAAAAAATGCGAACTTCCAGAAAATCATCACAAAGCTGAGATAAATGACCATATCTTCCTGTCATATCTAGTTAGGAATACAAGATTTATGAAAACTATCGACCACACTTTTTTTTCGCACTATTCTAACCTTCCATGGACGAGATCTATTCTCTAAGGCGGCCCAAGTAGATACCTCTTTCGGACTAGCGAAATTCACTTTAATCTACTTCTCTCAAAATCATTCTCACTGAGATTCCCTCGTTTATGTATGTACAATTAAACGAGCATGAATATATTTTAGCTCAATGCGCGTTTTTAAACTCGCACAATGAATTTACTCCTGCAACTAAACCTGTTCTAGTCTAAAGATGCGTTCAGCATTTTATTTTTATTTTCTTCGGGTTTTTTTTTTGTTTGTCAATGCTATTACAGGTTTCAACTTTGCACTTGACTAAATTATGCCTTGTAAACTTCAATAAATTTACATTCCCTGAATTTTTACTTTCTTCGAAAAAAATAAACCACCGGGATTTACTTACAATTTACAAGAATAAGTTTTCGCGGTTTGTAATTGAATCAGGAGTAGGAAGAATCAGGCCGAATGGCTCACTAAAAGTAAAAGCAACATCTTCATAATCTTCACTTCATTAACACCAATCACAATAAGTATTTGCAACGTTTCTTTACAAATCTTCCAATAGTATGACTGACGACGTCTCTTCCTGCTTATAAATATATACGAACGCGTTTTGTTCGTATAGATCACAAACATGAGATGACGTAAGACATTTTAAGTATCGGGATGACTTTGGCTTTGGTGTTGGTTTGGTTTATGACAACAGTGATCTGAAATTTGTAAGCTTAAGCCCTTTAAGGTCATTGTTACAATGTTTGTATCATGACTAAGTTTACGAACATTCACTGCGTTAGAATTTAATTAGCATTTCACGTTACACAGTTCTGCGTCTTAACTATGATGCATTTTGGGTAGTGATACATCAGGAAGTTCCAATGCGACGCACAATGGTTGTCGTAGTCAAATTATGAATAATCAAAGCATTTATATTTTTAATTAGGTTTAAAGTGAAGACGGAGCATTTCCCGCACATAGTTTGTAATGAGAGATACGTAAAAGTGAAATTGTGTTGAAGATCTAGAGTCGCATATCCTTCTACGGGTGTTGGGGTGAGGAGATGGTTAATTTTAATTGGTCAAGGTAAAATACATAAACATATAGTTGTAGTTAGAAGAGAAACAAGGTCTGATGACCAACAGTCGCGTGTTCTCACATATTCTGATTTATGACCTTACGACCTTCAAAACTTTCCATAATTCCCGGACTAACCTCGGGAGGACCTTGTCAATTACATCATTAGAAAGAGAATGCAAAAAAACAAAAACACATAAGGGCTTCAAATTTCTTTAGAATCGGCCGAATAGTTATGTTATTGCCACATAACTCCCCGGCTAAAATTGGGAGGACTTTGCCAATTATATCATTTGAAAGGGGAAGTAAAACATAATGGCTTCAAATATCGTTAGAATTGGCAGAATAGTTACAATGTTATTACTAAAACAAAAAAGGCAAAACGGGGACGACCGACCGACCGACCTAGTGAGATGTTAGAGTCGCCCGAGACTCAAAAACAAAACTAGGGCGAGATGGGGGGTCAGAGGGCAGGAGCCTGCACGATTATCCTACCTCAATTCCGCAACAAAAGCAAACCAAGGGCGTCGAGAGTTTTAGAAGAAAACGAAAATTAAGGGAACCGACTAGAAAAACGAGAGCTCTTTCTAGCTGAGTAGATATGGCGTTATTCTTCTAACGTTCCGGTACCGGTTTTCGAGCCCAGCATGAACAGACATAAACATCAGAGTACGTAGATATCTGGTTACCAATTGGTGGACGAGCTGTGCTTATTTCTGCACTGGATCTCTGAAGTTACGAACTTACATCCCTCCAAACTTCCATGTGCATAATGCTGGTTATGTCCATTTGTCAAGGAACCGTTGTCAAAACCACGTTTACTGATTAATCATTCCTGTTCCAAATGTTGCTGGTGTCATTCACTGAGATGCGAAATCCACTACACAATACGAGTTCATTATTTGGAACGATCGATGTGACGACCCGATTAGTAAGTCAACGCATTGCAGCTGTGCAATCTAACTTCGTAGAGGTATTACAGCTGAACAATCCGCCTTCGTAGTCTACGTATTAAAACTACAATTCGCCTTCATAGCCAACGTACTACAGCTGCACAATCCGCCTTCGTAGTCGACGTTTTACGGCTACACAATCAACGCTCGTAGTTAACGTATTAAAGTTGTATAATTAGCTTTGGTCGGCTTTTCATGTATCACAAGACCACCTTTGAATTTTGAGGATAAGAACAGGAAGAACAAGAATAAAACCGCACAGGACTGTGTAAAAAATTACAATTTTATTGCTTTGAATCTGGTTTAATTGCACCACTTAAAAGCATATAAGATAGTAAAGCGCCTGGCGAGGATGGGCTAACAATCTACCTGACAAAAGTGGAGGTTTGAAGGTCTTGCTTAATTACAAGTTAGTTCACATAATATTTAAGGGAAAGTAGATTCCTAATAGAACCCAAAGACGGGTTCTAAATGGGCCAGAAGCGACCATGCTCGTAGGTTTAGATCGGGCAAGAGGCAGATGGTGCCTTCTTAACGCGCGAGGCGTAGGATGTCCCGGGTTGCAAAGGGCGGAACAGGATCAATTCCTTTGCCTGTGAATGATTCAGTCCGCAGCCTTAACTGCTAGCACCTCATCCTCGGAAATATACGAGCTAGATTGCCTTGAGGAATCAGGGTGGGGCTCTCAACAATTCATACACTCGGCAATGCATAACAGATTTATCTTGCAATGCCTTTGAGCAATTTGAGAAGATTTCTGGCTGACCCTAATTTGTACGTCTGCAATTTCGATTTGCATGGCTGAAGCGGTGGAAGTCGTAACACTGCAGCAGTGGTACGAATGCTTTGACGCGGTAGCAATACCAACCGGCACGCGCCGACTCAGGCAGCTGGTTACGATCAAACGTGACTAAGTGTAGGGTTGGATCTCGAAGCGACGTAAAAACAGACTAAGAAGAGCCCGAAGGCTCATGAGACAAGCGAACGGGAGTAGGTTAGAGGGGATTGGGTGGACTTTTACAGGTGCTGGGATATCTAGCATGGGAGAGCCCATCTCTTTACTAGGAGTGGGGTCCTTGTGGGTGATGAATCAGAACTATCGCTGATAATTTTCGTAGCAAGAGGAAAGAAGACAGGCGAACCTTTGCATTTGGCAGATTGTGGTTAAATGGAATTTGCATTGATGAAGTTTTCTGAATTGGATGCATCAGAAGATGCCTTGAAATATGCTCCGGTGGTCTATGGTTTCTGGGGCATCTGAAGGTGCCGCAGACAACTGGTCCGCTTTATTTTATATTAGAAAGGAAGATGGCTTACGAACAGGGGGAAGGTTATGCAGCAACGCCGCAGAGAGATCAATAGTCCGGGAGAACGTGAGAAGAAGGAGAGGCGGGCTGTCGGGGGGCGAACACGGTGCGGCGAAGTGACCTTCCGGAGGATGTCCAAAAAGCGGACACCGTTTAACACTAATGACTTACGGACCCTACTATGGGCTTAACAAATGGGAACTTTGGAAATTATGTACTGTTAGTCCGCGATACGCACAAAGAGGAAGACGGCACAAGATGACGAAGCACTGTGCGCTTCTCCAGGGTTATTGATAAATAGCCTTACAGGTGTGTGGAGGTATCCCCGACTTTAGGTGAGAAGACAAATGCTGACTGCTTAAAGTTACGAATAGCGTACCTGTATTAATTCAGATACCTTTGCCAATTTGAGTTTTCCTTTGGTCACCGATGACATGCTGATTTGCAAGCTTCGATTGCAGTCTTTTGAGGTCATAGCGTTTAAGCTCATTAGATCGTATCACATACGTTACAGAATTAAATGTGGGCGATGAAGGACGACTACACAACAAGGTTAACATCATTAGGGGACCACATACGACGTGCTTTGCCCTGACGCTTATCGAAATCTTCACTAATTTGGAAGTGGGGGAATAGAAGCTCGAGCGAAGGACTAGGAACCAATTAACTCAGATCTGGATCCGACTCCGTTGGGAATGGATAGACATATGCGGAGTTGGTGATGGAACGCGATTCAGTAGCGCGAGGACCAAACACTTGCAATATTTGAGAACGACGATGAATGTTTTCACCTATAAATTAAAGACTTACCTTACCATGCAGGCTCACCACTCTACACCACCCTACATGAGAAGGAACTATGGTGGCGAGGAAAGGACTTCTGCCAGCGGCCAGTGATACTACACCTAATATATTCCAATAACTACAAGCGACCCAGACAGCAGCACCGAACCCAATAACGTGCCTGGGCCGCAGGTACCGATTGACACCTCAAGCCTACGTGAAACAAGACCCCGATAGACGGACCGATTGACCTGGCAGAGCCAACCCGACCTCTCCTTTGCCACCAAACCACCCAGCCAAGGAAGTGTGTTGCCACCTCAAGGTCGGAACTTAGGAGTGAAGCTCAATTCTCAGAGGGAAGGAACGGGGAGTTACAGGGTTCTCAAGCACGGTCAACACTCAAGGAGGCGTAAACACCCGGGTAAGGTAGTGAAAAGAAGGAACAGGGGGAGGGCAAAGAGACAAATGATGAATAAGTAAACAAAGTAATAAATTATAAATAAACGGAGAAGGAATGAGTTGGGTGGGTAAATGTCCAGTTCGCAGAGTGAGATTGTTGATGCCCTGCTCAGGCGAAATGGCAGGAGCCCGTCTGAAAGGAGCCTCAAAAGTCTCCGCGGACGAGGAGGGAGAAGACGGAGTTATGTGAATTGCATACAGATAGCTCGCTTTGTCGCCCCCCTCCCCCACTTCGTCGCTGAAAGCGAGGATTCTAATAGTTAATGGATACGGTTCTTTTATGGACTGTTGACTTGTTATTTCGGACATACATTCACTTGTTTGGCGTGGATGTGGTTCATCTCCCAGACAGAGGTGGTGCTAAAGACGCTGAGAGCATAAGGCGCCTCTCAATGTTATTATGGCAACCGTATAAAAACTCGTTATGAGAACTGTATCAATTGCCTCTAACTTTAGCTATGACAACCGTATATAGTGCCTCTAACTGTTCCGAGTTGCTTGTTTGTTTCTCTACCTCCCTTCTGTGAGATATGGGGCCCCCAGGAACGCCACAACGTCCCCCGGGTTGGTCCAGAGGCCCCTTAGGGATCTAATAGAGTGTGCGTTGTGTGCGAGTGTGAAGTAACGGTAATCCAGGAGGCGTTTTTTTTGTCTTCTGGGGCTCAATTCCATCTAGTGCACGTTCGTGCTTGTGTGAACTTTCTTGTGTGTTTGTATTGTAGTAGTATGGGCTAGTGGTCGGTTCGTAGTTGGAATAAAAGTACTGTTTTCCGAGGACTGGATTTGTGGGTATGTGCCACAGTGTGTAGGTGTTCGAGAGTGTGGATTGTGTGGATATCTTATATTAAGGTGGGGATTAGGAGGAAGGTTATCGAACTTAGCTTGAAAGTAAGGTGCTGGGGCAACCGCATGAAGTGAATCTGACTGTTGCCATGAGAACCGTATAAACTGCCTCTGTTGCTATGGCAACTTTATAAAGTGTCTTTGTTGCCATGACAACTCTATAAAGCGCCTTTGTTGCAATGGCAACTGTATAAAGTGCCTTTGTTGCCATGGCAACTGTATAAAGTGCCTTTGTTGCCATGGCAACTGTATAATTTTTTTTTTACCTCAAATTTCTTTTCCTCTTCCTGCCTTCTCAGTGTAGCGAAATTGAGAGGTGGGTGGAGGTGCTTTGGATATATATCCTCAGAACCCCAACTTCTTTCGATCCTATCCCGGAGAAAGTAGGTTAATTCTTGCTATCATTATCTTGCCTACAATTTCCTCGTTGGTTATTATCATAAGTGTATGCCTAACACCCCTTTGTATGGGGGGGGGGGGTTACGAATGCAGAACCTTGCAAAAACAACGAGAAAACAAAATATCCCAAATGATCAAATTTAAGACCGCGTAACGACCCGTTCTTCAGTACAAGTTTTCTTGTACTGAAGATTTGACGCACGATTTGCCGAAAGCTGCAAAGCGCTTGGAAAATTATTAGAGTGTCCGGGAATTTATTTCGTTTTTTTATGACATTTTTAGTTAATAAAAATGAAATTAATTTCCAGACAACGCAATCATTTCCGTATCCCAGCGTCGTTTAATTCATTCCTCGAGGCTTAAACGACAGTTGTCACCCTCACCTGGTTAGACCCACAAACCACTCATTTCCTCGTTTCTTTGTAGGAACAGTGACGCAACTGTTTTCATACCGTTCTTTGTTTTATCAAGGAGGTGTAGTGTTGTGAGAGCAAATTCCAAATAAGGGAGTTAGGTTGTCTAGAAATAAATTTCTAGTTCTTGAGCCAAGAATGATCAAGGAATTCCCAATATTTTTTTCCGGAAACCCTCCGATAATAATACAACAATAATATTATTAATTTAATATCATTATTAACTTATTAAGCGAAGAGCAACGTGTCTTCACGTCTTTGAAGTGTACTGTAAAAAAGTGGCGATGTTCTAAAAAATTAAAGTGGTAGAAGGAAAATAAGTCGACTTGCTTAGAGAGGAGACTACCTGGGGTATCCTACACCGAGGACCACGCAGGTAGGTCTCACGCTCTGCTCTGCGTCCACAATTAAGGCCCGCCCCCTTCTAGGGGTGGTTATTAAGAACAAGGGATAAACTCCAATCCGTAGGAACGAACACGGGGGAATGGAAGAACGAACCCTCGGGGGAGAGGGGGGGGGCATGAGTAAACGAGGTTATCACATGATTCGAACCCACAGGGGGACCCTAGTTCTACCTTCATCGCAGATCGAAGCATGTAGGAGAGTTGAGTGACCCCGCATTTGACAACGGCTAGTAAAGAGTAAACATTTTTTTAGCCTCATTTTGATCGGGTTTTTGGTCGAGACAAAAAACAAGCGTGCTTCAATTCACAAAACGGTACTTTTAGGCATCGTGCTCAGCAGCATCATTACTATTACACTTACTATTATTACTATTATACTTATTATTATTATACTTATTACTATTATACTTATTGCTATTATAATTATTATTACTATTATACTTACTATTATACTTATTATTACTATTATACTCATTATTACCATTACTATTATACTTATTATTACTATTATTATTACTAATATATCCATTTATTATTATTAATATTACTTATAATTATTGCTATTATTTTTACTATCATTATTATTTTACTATTATTATTATTCTTATTTGATTAATATTATTATTTATGCTATTATTAATATTAATATTATCTATGCTATTATTATTATTAATATTTGTACTATTATTATCACTATTTATACTATCATAACTATTATTAATATCCCTATCATTATCATTATTATTATCATAATTATTATAAGCATTATATTATTATTATCATTATTATAGTTATTAGAATTAGCATTATATAATTGTCATTATTATTAGTACTATTATTATTATTACTAATACCATTATTATTATTAAAAGGCGCTCATCTGGCGACTACCAGCTGGGGCATAGTCGCTGTAATCAGTCAATTTTTAGGTTATTTTAAAACAAAACAAAAGACCAAAACGAGAAACCAGGGAATGGAAAAATCAAAACAAAGACCCAAAGAACAAAGGCTTGCCCTGGTGAAGCGCCCCCCCCCCTATCATTTGCAAAAATGGGGTAGTTTTATTTTTTAACCAATTCAAAATAGTACAAAAAAATCCACCCCCGGCCCTAGAAATTCACATTATAAGTAAACTGATCTTCATCCGTTTCCTTCATCTCCTGGAAGCGAAAAAAGGCTCTCAAAATATTTTGTTAGCCCCAAGGGGTTGTCAGAGGTAGCATGGGCAACCCTGATGCAGATAACATTCAATTTTCCCCTTCGAGTTTAAAGTCCAATAGCAACGAGGCTGTAACGCAGAAAGTTTGTAAGGAGAGATCTACAAAAGTGGTGAAAATGGGGTCAGTGAAAATTGGGAGGAGTCTCGAAGTTGTAAAGCCATCGTATTTGAAAATTAGTAAAATATTGTAATGGGGCTGAGAAATAATAATGCAGATTATCTGATCATGTAAACAATAATATGTGCTATTCTTATAAAGGTCTACAGGCAGAACGAATTTTCACACGCATACGCGGTCACACACTTACACACCAATCACGATGACCAAGGTTCTGGGAAACGCCACAGCTGTACCAACAAATGTCAAAACGGGTATAGTCATTGACACCGAGCTTAAGGCAGGAAAGATACAGATTTTATTTACATTCACGGGGCTGCGAAACGCATAATTGTATATTCTCGAAATTTAAGATAACGATCTTCTCGATCTCTGTGCACGCACAAATAAACATCTTTTAGAGTAAGCTCCGCCCAAAACGTGTCAGTGGTCAAGAGCGGGCCACGCCTACGGGTTTTTGATACAGTATATACAGACAGCTCTGGGTAGAGCCAAGTGACAGTCAGGACAGGAGAATCAGGTGAGTCAGGAGGCAAGAAAGAGTAAAAGATAGTCAGGTAGTCAGAAGGATAGTCAAAATAGGCTTATACACTAGTAGGCCTGCCTCAAATACCCAACGCAAGTTTAATCAAATTCTTTCTGACTAATCCTACCGAGTCCTTGGCCTAATAAAGAGTTTTAAATCCGCCTTCCGAGATTACTTTTCCTGAGAATAATCCAGCCGGTCCTCTTACATAGCGTACTCCACTAAAACCAAGCGAAAGCATAATCTACCCCAAAATTAGAGTCAGACCAAGGTCAGCGCCCATTAACAGAATACCCTAATAGCAATACGTCTAAGTTAAGCGGCTTGAGAAATATTAGTACTTGGATGGGAAACGGCTGTGTCGACCTCCACCCGTAAACCGGTAATCAACAACTCATCGGCCAACTGCCCGTCTATAACCAGCGATCTCCAACGTGCCATTACGTACTAACCTATATACCAGGCACCATAACTAGCGACCAAAGACCAACCTGCCATATATCAAATTAATTTTAGGAGTTTCCTAATTAACTTTAAAAATACAAACACCTAAACCCACAATAGGCGAGACCGATAAAGTTGATGGTTGAAAAGATTAGCCTTAATATAATAATGAGTAATCAATCAATTACATATTAATCACGTAAAAATAATTTAATTTAAACTTTGATCGGCGCTTCATTCTTCGGGATTAGCGATTCCAAAATTTCACAATTGTTGCGCTTTACTAATTGTTTTGACGTTTAAGAAGATGGTTGTGTGGAACAGGAGGTGGGGATGTATTTGGTGGATTACAAAATATAATCTCATAAGCGGAGTTAATGCTATAATATGTAAGAAACGCCCCCCTCCCCCCCTTCCCTCTAAACAAACCAATACGAAAGATAAGTGAACTATAAATTCTGATTAGAAAACGGAACACATTCGACTATCGATGGCAAACTACAATATCCAATGATATTGAGCGTAAATTATGGCATTACAAATTTGACTAAGATTCGAAATAAACATTTACATTTATTTATATTAGAATTTATTTTTTCTAATATTTTTGGGTAAATAGGTTGCAAATGTGTCCATTTACTCGTTACAAAACACTATAAAAATGGGTAATCATCATAATCTTCTCATTAACTATAATTTAAGGGGATTTTTTTGAGTATTTGAATAATAATTTCATCTTAGTTTGGTTATGACTTATGTTTTTTTATTCAAGTTATTTCTAATAATTCTTTTATAATATAAAAAAAAATGGTGAAGTTCAGAAATAAATATAAGTATCGAAATTTTGTGAATTTTTTAAAACCCATAGAATTAATTACAAATGGTGAAGTTCAGAAAATTTATTTTTATATATCTTCTTCTATAACTTTATATTTTAGCAACGTGATATTTTAAAAGGGGTGGAAATTTAGTTTAGAGTTCCTTTTTAAAATTATTATAATTGGCGAAGTTCAGAAAATTTATAAACATTTAACCATGGCTGCTTTTTTTTAGATTTTAAATTTTAATCTTAGTAGCGAAGCGCAAGCTCCTCCCGCAGGAGGGGGGGGGGGGCGGAGTGGCGAAACCATTGCCTGGTCATAAATATATTTAACGTCATGAATATTTATACTTTTCTTGAGATAGAGAAACTGATTCATGAAGTATATGCAGTATGTAGGATCGATAAGGCCTACTGGAGCATCATGCCATTCTATTTATATAGTTTATATTTCTCTAAGAATATATTTGTTCTTTTTTTTCCAATTTTTTATTTTTTATTACTAAAATGGACTCTTTTTTCGAAACAGGTGTATAGATATACAACTACCAGGCAATGGCTTCGCTACTAGGATTGAAATTTAAAATCTAAAAAAAAGCATCCATGGTTAAATTTTTATAGGTTTTCTGAACTTCACCATTTGTAATTCTTTAAGTTTTAAAAAGTCACAAAATTTCGATACTTATATTTATTTCTGAATTGATAAAAAACATAAGTCACAACCCAACTAAGATGAAATTATTATTTAAATACAAGAAAATCCCTGTCTTAAATTATAGCTAGTGAATGAGATGATGAGTTAGTTTGAATATAGCATGAGATGGATTTCTTAGCATTTAAAATATACAAACTGCTTAAGATAAAAAGGGATTCAATAAAACGGCCAACGGGGTTGCACAAGATGTCACCCCAAAGGGTATGAAAGCGTTAAAATTTCCAAATAGTAAAAAAGGATACGGTAATTGGGTTAAAAATTCTAAAAGTTTCGCCTTCAAGCGGCATTTATATAAATAAAGCAAATCGTATATCGTCCAGGTACTGAAATGCGATCTGCAACTGCTTGCAGAGTGGTACTAGAAGAATAGATTCATGAATAGTGTACTTAAGAAGTATTTAGCATTATTTAGCAATGATGTTCCAATTACGTCCCACCAGGGGAGGGGGTATTTAAACACCAAATGATCCGAGTGAGAATGTTCGATTTCCCCATTTTTTTTTCTTGAAAGCAGATCGAATTGAGTAGAAAACCCTGAGGTTCCATTTGAGAAAGTTCAATTGATTAAACCTTTGTGTCACTGAGGTAACTGAGGGTTCGATCTTTTCTATTGATCTTGCTCCTTTGGGATTGAGAGTTGGTAAACTGCTAGTAGAACTAGGACCCTTTAGGCTGGGCTCTGAATGGGATGGCTTAGCAACTGGTGGGGATGGGGGGGAATTTCAAAAGTGAAAATATTTTAATGTGGCCATTTTAAAATTCTACTGGCGTCTTAGTTTGGGTGCAATCGTAGCATCTGCTTACTATTTTCCACTATGGCTGAGTGGGGGAAGGGGGTTAAGATTGGAAATTCTTTGATGTCTGCCTGGATTAAGATTACTTAGATTCTAAGGAGAGAATCTCGGATGGAAAGGCAAGGACACGATAGATTTTACTCGCCCCTTTGAATGCATGGTTCCAGTCTTGCAGTGCCGAGGGCAGTGGCTTGGCTTTATCTTTAAAGGTTTATTTACATCTGGGATTAGTGACAGGTTGTGACAAATTTTCCTCATTCCTTCAGCTAAGATTTCTGAGATGGAAGTCTGTGAGTATTCAGCTGAACAAGCAAAGGGCAAGGAGTTTGTTGTGGGTTTGGAGTTACTGGTACTGATATCGGGGCATGGTATATTTCAATAAGTGGAGGTTTTACAGTGAAGTCCGATTCATTCGCCTTAGTGAAACAAACCATCGGGATCAAATTTTCCAAAAGAGCAATGGCTGTGTCTGAATTAGTCTTCCGGGCCTGCATCTTGAATGTTTCCTTGTAGGCGATTTCGAGTGCTGTGATCCTTTTATTTTGCGCCGTGGTGTCATCTTTTATCCTTCTGAGTGGGGAGAAGAGGGACGCAGTCGTCATTGAGACTTCCAAATAAGCTCTTTAATAACGTTGAAGGTTTCAGCTGTATTCATTGAATTATACGATGCCTCATCCTTCCTTTGGACAGAGGGGGGTGGGGGGTGGGGAGTGGGGGGTGAGGGTGGCGTTTAACTATTGAAGTTTCTATTGAACGCGTCGTCTCTAGTTGCTGGTACTGAGCTAGGCGTTATAGAAACATTCGGGTTTGACACTGGATAAGTCAGGTCGTTGGCGAGGAGGGAGTGGGGGGTGGGGGGGGGCGTCTCTTTTCGTCTTAGTCGAGCTAGGCGGTTAATTATAGCCTCTCGGAGAGCGTCGGAGAAACTGATATAGATTGTTCGCGGACATAGCGACGGGCTTTGAGTCAAGTTTCAATTTATTCCTTTTCTGGTAACACATTTTCAAATATCTAAACAGCAGGAGGAGAAAGAGACGCTGTGTCCTTCTCCATAATTAGCACATTTCTTAGGAAGTTAAAAACTGGTCCGTGATAGAGCAGCACAATCTACGCATATTCGAGGTAGACTACATCTTTGACTTACATATCTATACATATAGCAGTTAAAACATTTAGCTTTATTTGTCCATTGACGTACATGGATACGAAGATATCCGACCTTCACGTGAGGGCAGTTCCTGACGCTCGATAGTATTACTGTCTAGGGGAATTCGTACGGACACCATTTACCATTAATGTCGCTGTGTATTTCTGTCCCTTTTGTGCAGTAACTAATTCTGAAGCCTCGTCACGTCACACTGAGTTTATTAGACCAGATCGCCCCTTTGATAGAGTTGAAAGTTGGGTGTGGGCTTACAAAGAGTGGTGTTCCAGCCAAGGAGTGCAAACTTTTACCAGTTCATTTTGATTTCGGGAGGCTACCCCAACAACTAGATCTCCACCCATTTCGGGACCACACGCTTTGGTTCGCCACTTCGCAGTTCAAAATCATTACTAATTTCAAAAATATTAACCTTCAATGAGGAAGGGTTAATGGACGAAGGCAGGTCGGCGAATAGCCTGCAAAATTAGCGACCGACTTATAAAAAGGTAAATGGGAAGGTATCTAGAAGTTATAAAGCTCAGGTAGTCTCAATCTAGTTCGGAACTCCGGGGCCAATGAGGCCTCCAAGTGGTGCCGCTTCTTTAGGTGCTAGGTCTAAAGAAAAGCGCTAGGAATCTTATTTTCTTTTTACCGCGGGTAATTTACATAATCTAACCTGAACATACACAACTCCACCGAGATGAACATTGAAGAATCACCGGATAATGGATTGTCTGTTAGAGTGATGTACAGGGTGGTCAGTTATTGAATGGGAGAGTTGCGTGAGCTAGGCTCAATGCCACCGCCGCAGCGCTTTGAGGAGACCATCGCAGATCTTGTTCAGTCGTGCTCTTAACGCGAAGTCCTGGCCCTTACTGCCAATGGGGTCGTCCTGGGTAGGTTTATCTGTCCCCACCCTTTCCGAGGATCACGTTTTTCTTTACTCTAGGTTTGACGTATACATAGGGTCGTATGAACGCCTCACGAATCTAATGTATTTCCTTAATGTAAGTTTGACGTGTACATATGGTTGTATCAACGCCTCACTAATATGACGTCTTTCCTAGCTGTAAGTTTAACGTGTACATTGGGTTATATGAACGCATCACGAATCTGATGTATTTCCTTGCTGTAAGTTTGACGTGTACATAGGGTCGTATGAACGCCTCACGAATCTAATGTCTTTCCTTAATGTAAGTTTGACGTGTACATATGGTTGGATCAACGCCTAACTAATATGACGTCTTTCCTAGCTGTAAGTTTAACGTGTACATAGGGTTATATGAACGCATCACGAATCTGATGTATTTCCTTGCTGTAAGTTTGACGTGTACATAGGGTTGTATCAACGCCTCACAAATATGACGTCTTTCCTAGCTGTAAGTTTGACGTGTACATAGGGTTGTATGAACGCATTACGAATCTGATTTCTTTCATGACATCTGCGAACCATTTTGACTCGTCTATTGGAATATTGTATGTGGATATCGTCCATTTAAAGGACAATCATTCAAAATAAAGAAATCATATATTTATATTTTCCTTTTTTAAATGATATTTTTCCTTCAATTAAACATTTAAAAATGGATTTTATTTTAAGGTTTATATTTAATGGACACTAGAACCTGTTTTCGTAAATCTCCACTCAGCATCATTTTCGTTAATCATATCTAACTTGTACAACTTCTCTTCATAACAATTCAAGTTATTCCAGGAAATAATGTAGAGTTCTTTGGACTTCTTCCTACATCAGAACCCGGATAAATACGTACTACGCGAGTACGTGCACATGTACGTATATTTGAGAACATACACCTAGGCAATCAAGGCAGTTTCTTTAGGTCTTGCTCCATTGATTATCGACATGTAGGTTTCCAGGGGGCCAAACCCCCACTTTAAAGGGATTAACGATTCTTTCCTTCGTTATCGAGTCCGTCCACCCGTGGGAAAAATGAAAATCCCTTGCGATTGTGAACCAACAGGGGCATTCCCACCGGGAAAATTTTAAAATGGGTTTGCAAAGAATATAGTTAAGTTAGGGGAAGTGAAACTCCCCGTCAGATCCATTGGCTGAATAGCCAAATGGGAAGTACTTGCCTAGACCGGGAAACCACGCAACTCTCCATGCAATCATGTACTGGTTCCATGAATGGAATAATTCATATTTACTTAAAAAAACACAGGGGTAAACCAACATGGGCACCTTGGTCATGAAGTTTAAACGAAGTTCATAAAAAGGTGATGAAGTTGGATGAAGGGAAAATTCGTGGAAAGTACAGGGTGGAATGGCGGAAAAAAAGTTTACTAAGCCACAACATACGGAACTCCCAAGGGTAACCATGATAACTAATACGACTTCCGAGCTATCGCTTAGCCGAGTGGAAACAGCATCTGATTACGGCTGGGTTAAGCTACATCAGTTGAGGTTAGACGACAGATGGAGTTCGGATTCGGGTCTCCTCGGCGGCTGCCATGCGCCGGAGATACGAGTGGTTCGGATCACACGTTAATCAATTAACCCCACTGAGTAATAAAATGCATCTTAAATGAGTGAAGGTCAGTGGTAAAGCCCGTACCAATTTCCTTTTCTCTGCGACTTGGCAAACGTCAGAGCCACAACGGTGCTTCGATGATTTAATGAGTCCTTCAAACTTGGAGCGAAGTTATTAGGGATTGGCGAGGATAAATCTAAGGTCACGAAAACAGGCCCTGGGAAGGAAGAGGCCGACCAGCGCAGGGAAAGGCCGTTGCGCGACACTGAAATCTATCACCGAAGACGTACAATGACGCCTGAGATTCATAGTCAAACGTGGAGGCAGTTTAAGCCCATGCGCAGAGGAAGTTCAAGCCCATGCGCGGAGGAAGTTCAAGCTCATGCGCGGAGGAAGTTCAAGCCCATGCGCAGAGTTAGTTTAAGCCCATGCTCAGAGTTAGTTTAAGCCCATGCTCAGAGTTAGTTTAAGCCCATGCTCAGAGTTAGTTTAAGCCCATGCTCAGAGTTAGTTTAAGCCCATGCGCAGAGGAAGTTCAAGCCTATGCGCAGAGGCAGTTCAAGTGGATGCGCAGAGAGAGCTTTAGCACATGCGCAGAGGCAGTTAGAGCACATGCCCAGAAGCAGTTAGAGCGCATGTGCAGAGGAAATTCAAGCGCATGCGCAGAGGAATTCCAGGCGAATACGTAGAAGCAATAGCGAAGCGGATTCTAGAAACCTCGGAAGGACTTTCCTCCTATTACGTAAAGGCCAGCGAATAGGCGAAAACCAATGGATTCGTGGTGTGCAAACGGAGTGGTAAAGTTAGGGAAGGAGAAAATTGGGTGAAGGGTACAGAGTCCGAGGAGAAAAGGTTCTCTGCCTATGCGGAATAACATGCACTCCGGCGTAGTTCGCTGCAATACTAAAGTACCAGCACTACCACCATCGACTAATAAGGGGGGAAATTGTGCATCAGGGGTAATGTAAGCGGGAAGAATGACACGGACTTCCTGTCCAAGTTCAGAACCCCACAAAAAGGGGCCGGTTTACTATGTGCCAGCATATTTCAGGTCCTTCAGGATGATGTTTTTTCGTTATAGCCTCCCATCTGGCGAATGCCAGTAGGGGACAGAAGTTGCCCTATCAATCAATTTTAGCCTATTACTAAGCTACATTACGAACAAATACAAAGGAAAAAAACAAAACTAAAGCCAAACCTAAACAAGCAACAGAAAAAACGAGGCACGAAAGAGCAGCAAGAAGAAGGAGGCACGCTCTGCCGTCAGCGCAGGATCATGCGACTAAGAGGAAGGAGTCAAATATAAGGGAGGAAAGCCTCCTCCAAATGGTCCAAAAATCTGTAAAGTTTGTATACACGAACCCGTCCCGAGGACAAAGTTAAGCGGTAGCGACCCCGTTCGTCCAGTTACTGAGACAAGTAACGAACGCGAAGATCACCTACAATGGGACATTAAACAAGTGCTAAAGAGGCCGGGGGGCAACGCAGTGGTCGTAATAAGGTACCGGCGTGTGCTCCATTAAGTGACAGTGCGTCCTGCAAGAGCGCCCAATTCAGAAACAACAGAAAGGGACCTGAAGTCGTCGCGGCATTGGTAGGTAGGTCCATGGCAACAGGCGCGGCGCAATGGCACGCAACTTTAAGTTCCTCTCGACGGTCTCGTATCTTCTTTGCCAGGTAGCCCTAAGGGTTGCCCCGATTCCTACCATGTAATTACCGTGAGAAAGAGCGATTTAAAAAAAAAATTAAGAGCTCATCTGGCGACTGCCTACTTGGGCATAAGTCACCGTACTCACCAGTGCCTAGTAATAGGCTACTTTAAAATAACATGCAAAACAAACAATAAAAATGAAAAATGGAAAATGGAAACAAGCAGGAAGCAAGCTCCGGCGTCGGGGGAGGTCCGCCCTCCCCACCCCAAGCGCAAGAACATGGGACCTACAAGGAAAACAAAAAAATAAAAATCTAATTAAATAAAGGGGAGAAGGCCGGCCTCCTCCAAAAATTCAGGAAGTCCAAATGTCTATGTGCACGAACCCTCCCGAGTACAAGGGATAAGCGGTATCGACCCCGATCATCCAGGTACCGGGACAGAACGTGCACGAAGATCGCCCAGACTGGGACATTCAACAAGAATGTGCCGAGCAGTCTGGAGGACAACGCAGTCGTCACAGTAAGGCGCAGGTGAGCGCTCCATCAAATGGCGAACGTCCCGCGAGAGTACCCAATTCGGAGACGACAGAAAGCAACCTGAAGCCTTCGCGGCATTGGGGGGTAGGTCCATGGGAACAGTCGCGGCACAATGCCACGCAATTTTAAGTTCCCTTCGCCCATCTCCCATCTCCTTTGCCAAGTAGCTCTAAGGGTTGCCCCGATTCCTACCATGTAGTCATTACCCGCAATTTCCATATTTCCAGGAAGGAACCCAGCAGAAAATCTCGACATCCACCCACTCGTGGCATCCGTGGCGTCACGGTGACCGCGAACCAGGCCGTGCAGATATTCCAATGTCTCGAGAGCAATCAGGGAGGTTTGTGAGTGACTAAAGATCACAATCAGGTCTACGAACTTAGCACGACTTGTTATCTCCAGTACCAAGCGGTGTATTGCAACCAGCTCGGCCGTGAAGACAGACGCCGCGCCTGGCAGAACCCCGCTGACTTCAAACAGATGGGATACGGCGTGGAAACCGACCCCCTCCTGGGACTTGAAGCCATCCGCATACACTGGCACGGTTCCATCGTGACACGCAGTGTGTGCCAAAAAGGTCAAACTCATTACGCTCGGCGCTTTCTAAGTTTTGGGAGCAGAGGTGTGGCGAAAAATAGAACCAAAGGCACCACCGGACCGAGAGATATACTGAGCTTTCTAAGGAGTTTTCTAGCTCTAAACCTAAAGGACCTAAGGTATAACTGGAGTCTTTAGGTGGCCTAAGAACCGTCATAATCAGCCACGGATGGATTTTTGGTTACTTTTAGGAGCCCATCTGGCGACTAGCCACGGATGGATTGAGAGCCGTTAGCGACTCAGAAAGACCAGGCAGGCGCGCGTACAATCGCATAATACACTGTTCGAATAATTGACCTCATTAAGGCCGGCGAGCTGCCCCCTTCGCCGAGGAAAGGAGAGGAAAGTACGCCAGCTACCAGCAAGTTCACAATGCGGTTTCACAAAACAAGGGGGCACGCTTGACCTGCTTCACTAACTCCTGCCCCTCAAAGCCGGTTGGCCCTTCCAAACCGTTCCCACCGGCAGCGGTAAATTCTAGGCCACCTACTTCCTCCTTTCTTGGCGGCCCCGGTCAGAAAAAAACGAGGGGCCGATACTGGTATAGAACTGGAATGAAGCTCCATATCCACCAAAAGTAGTTTGAAGGGGGGCCCCTGAGAAAGTACTGGGACGGGCTCTTCAGAGGTGGAGCTCTGGGTAGGCGGCTCCAAAGATGAAAAAGGGGTAAGCCTCTTTGCCGCACAAAAATGGGAGGATGCGAGGGTCTCCACCAATCAGAGTGGAGGCGTTCACCTTCACCCACTCCAATGCCAAAGGTGGGCGAGGGATCACTTATAGGGACGTAATAAAAAATTGTGGATGCGAACCAACACCCTCAAAAATGAGTAGACCTGTTTGCTACCTGTACAGCGATGCCCACCGAACAGAAATTGCCCACTGGCCGGTCTTTTTACTAGAGTCCGTTTACGGAAAAATGTTTGGTTAGCCTTTATAGTACCGTTGATGCACTCTAAGCCTCCTTTAGGAAGATGGTTCAGAATGCAAGATAATGGAAGGATAATAGCACTGTCACAGGAGTATACGGACATCTATTGACACGTCCATAAGATAGTGCCCTACCGACAATCTTGTCACCAGATTCACCAAAGCTAAAACAGTTATTTTTTCCTGTCCTTCCATTTATTTATTTTTCCTTTACTTCGCTCTTTTCCTACGCTCATCTAAACACTACGTCGAAAGTCAGTGCATAATTCAGTAAAATCGTACCTAATTCGACACTTGATAAATTAACCAAACAAACAAAATGACCTTGAGATTATATCCTTTTGTTCAGTTTAATGCGTCTTAGAAAGCATTTTTCCACCGTTGGTCCACCTTGAACCTTAACTCCTCCTCCTCCCTCGAGAATGATAAAATACCATTTGGATAAAAGCGCGTCTCCAACGAAATGCAAAACAAGATCTTGACTTCGCTTAAGTCCATTTTCGTATTCTCGTCTGGATTCCCTAAGGTCAAGTTTGTGTACGCGTCTTTGCTTTGAGACAGCGAAAGGACAAGCCAGGAGACTCGCTCAACCTCCCTACCTTTCTATCCACTGCATTTAGAAAACATTATTACGACCAACATTTTTTCCTTTCGAAGGTTATGGTTGAAGGAGAGTAACTTAATGGTAATAAATACGTAATACAACTTTTTATTCTTTCGATCTCTCTTAAATCTTTTAAGGGTAAAGTGGACACTCAATTGTCATAAATCACATTGGAATTAAGGCCATTTCTTTTTAAAGGCCAGAAATCTTTAAGAAAGATTTGCCAGTAAACTTCTAGAACCTAAAAAAATAAATTCGTAAGTTTTAAGCCTGTTAATTTGTAATTTTATTACCACTTACTTATTTTTTTATAGTAAATCGCGCGAGTTTAATATACCCCTTCGATACATTTCATGGTAATATGTTTGGTAATTTTATTACCACGTTATATACCATGAAACTTCTCACCAATTTATTTAATCTACCACTTTGATACATTTCATGGCTTATTTTTCTTTCTAGTAATTAATTACCACTAGTTTACATTATATAATACCTCCTACTTTATTCTCTTCCTTCGATTCATTTAGTGGTTATATTTTCTTTGGTAATTTTATTACCATTAGTTTAGATTCTATAACACTTCCAACCTGTTTATTGAATCTACCCCTTCAACAAATTTCGTAATGTTCTTTTTGTAGCTTTATTACCACTAGTTTACATTCTATAATAATTCCCACCAGTTTAGTCTACACTTTCGATAAATTCCTTGGTTATATTTTTCTTTTTGTTAATTTTATTGCCACTAATTTACATCCTAAAATACTTCCCACCTGTTTATCTAATCTATCCCTTCGATACATTTCGTGGTTTATTCTTCTTTTTGGTCATTAATTACCACTAGTTTACATTCTATAATAATTCCAACCTGTTTATTGAATCTATCATTTCGATACATTGAACAGTTTTGTCTTTTTGTTATAAAGAAGTTCCAAATATTATATTTTTAAATGGCACCAAAATGCGGTTTTATTGTCTAATTCTAAGTTTCTGAAATTATAGAGAAAAAAACCCTAAAAAAAAATTGGCTACAAAAAAAATAATAGATCATTTAATTGGATAAATGGATAATTTACTAACGACTTGACACCTTTTATTTCTCAGTGTTGGGACCTACAGTTTAACTTGGGCCCAAACCACGGATATCCATCCGGCGACTTGCCTCATGCGATGTGGCTTAACTTTACTGCCAGGTTTTGGCACCAGATTATAATACAAATGGATTCGCTGGGTCCCCGACTTTCCCTAGTAGTTTCTTCTTTAGATTACTCGGGTTATGTTCTTTCTTCAAATTTTTCACCTCCTTTACCACTTTACGAACATCTCTACAAATCTGAATAGATTCCCTCGTTTCTTTTCGTTTATTAATTTATTTAACTTACTACTTAAGTCAGACGCTTGCGTATAAATGAGAGAAGTGAGAACGCGGAGATAGACAGACAACGGGAGAGGACGTGAAAGTGGCGAGAAGTCCATAGGTCGAATGGGCAAAGGAGGAGATTACTCGGTGTGCTAAGAAAAGAGCATGCAACTCTAAAGCACCTGCCTCACCCATACTCCCTTCAAAACCATAGGAGGATCCTCTTCCCCTCTCTCTCATCCTTAAAACTAAGATAAACCAACGAGGGCGTCTCTTCCAGGGTGTTAATGGATACTTAGCCCCGCGTAGCCTAAAGAGACTTAGGGCGTTCGGGACGGGAAGTGTGCACAACTGTCCCAAACTCGCGCAACGTCCAACCCTAGGTAGATCACCCTGCACACGCACTAGGGAAATTAGGGCGTTGAGACAAAGAGAATACGCGATTGTCTAGATGTCAGCTACAGCATGGTTAACCATGTTCTACCCGACACCCTTTGCTGAGATATCATTGCTGTAAACAGTGTCGCAAAGAGCAACAATAATTTTATCTCTGCTTTTAACTTTATCCTGCGACATTTCAGCAGCAGCAAAGCGAAGGACAATTTGGCCGTTTTTTTTTTCCTTAGGAGGACGATGTCTTTTTTTTCAGCGCTTACGTGGCGACTGTTTACAATGGCATAAGTCGCCGTAGTTATCTCATATGGATGATAACGAATTGGAATCGAAAGGAAATTGGAGCCATACCGTTTAGTATGAAAACAAAAATCATAATTGAGAATGAAAAGGAAACTAGTTTGACCATTCCCTACTCATTCAAAAATGGGGTTAAGAAGAGAAGAAAATGTAATAATAATAAAGATAAAGCTTGATAAAAATTACCCGAAGGAAGAGCTCTAGCTCGTGTATTAGACCAATACGGTGCTAGACGGGAACCCCTATTTGATACACAGCTTCCCAACTCCACTTTATCTACCCTTTATACTTTTCAAACACCATAAAACTAGGTGGTCCAACTCCCCCTTCCCTCCACTTAACACTAGAGTTCCAGTGGGTGACACGAGACGTAGCATCCGCGTTCGTTCTTTTTTTCCTCGGTGTCTCTTTTCAAAGTTAATACTTTATACTTTTATAATTAATACAAATTTGATAATTGATACAAAGTTGATAATTGATACAAAGTGGATAATTGATACAAAGTTGAAACTTGAGAATTGGGCGGTAATAGCTCATTTTGGTGCCATTTAATAAATGTAATATTTGGAACTTCTTTATAACAAAAAGACCAAACTGTTCAATGCAGTTCATTTTTAATCGATCCAACATAACCGCGAAATGCAAGGAAGGGCTAGATGAAATAAAATGGTGTGAAGTATTAGAGAATGTAAACTAGTGGAAATAAAATACTGAAAAAAAAAGAATATACCAAATGTATCGAAGGGGTAGATTAAATAAACATGTAGAAAGTATTATAGAATGTCAACTGGTGGTAATTAATTACTCCAAAAGAATAAATCACGAAATGTATCAGAGAAATTTGCTAAACAGGTGGGAAGTATTATAGAATGTCAACTAGTGGTAATAAAATCACCAAAAAAAAAA